>JAZGTK010012170.1:0-15100 GCA_036877625.1 Ambastaia sidthimunki
GTGGGGGTTAAACATGGTCTTCTGATTGGTCATTTTGGTTGTCTTGGGTTTGGTTTCAGTCACATGGTCAAGGAAAGGATAAAAAGGGAATGTAAGAGATGCTTTGTCTCTTTTCCTGCTTGCACTTTTTCATTTGTGCTCTTTTCCTTGGCTCTCCTTTTCCTTGGATCTTTTCCTGTTTGTTCTTTTCTTTGCACTCTTCCTCTTTACCTGAGCTCTGGGGTTTAGGCCACTAGGTCCAGCTTCCAAGCCTCAATTGTTCTCTCTTTCTTACCTGTTTTCTCTATCTCTTTTCTCTAAGCAAGGGTGGAAATTGACAGAAAACACAGTTTTATACCATCTTGCTGTTAACAATTTTCTAGTCATTTCGGCATTCCTACAGCTTGAACCACTGTAGTGAAACCACCCTTACACCTTCGCCTCCCCTCCATCGAGAGTGAGGAAGCAATCACCATGAGGAAACAATCATCCAGCCACAAGCATTCTGGGAAAAGCACAGTAATCATCTCTCTGTCTGTCTCAGAGATCATTGAAGCACCCAAGGGTACTGGCATCCTCTAGTCATTAACATCAGATGGGGTTAGCTTCCGATGCTGCAATCGATAACTTGTCCTCAGTGCGAGTCCTGACAGTGAGGCAGCCATAAGACAGTCCACACATTTCTTTCAGAAACTCAACCACCCTGGATGAGCATGCTGGGCAATGTGGGGGACATCCATTGCACGAAAGGGCATGCTTAATTCATGTTGGCTCTTTTGTGTGACTGACACACCCAGGGAAACTCTCTGCACTTATCTGTGGTAAGGCATTATAAGTTAAGCAAAATAAATCAAAGCAAAACATGGATCAGCTCCAAAAATAAATATCTGAATGAGTGGTGACTTTTATACTCAGATATCCAGGGCATGCAAATCTCACTCACCAATTCCTATTGGCCCCTACATTTGTGGCCAATTTTCATTGCCGTTTTATATAAAAAGCATAGCAATCAGTCTCACAAGGCTGAACCCCTCGTGTGACTACGTCACCACAACGTTGAGTAAATGACACAAAGGGAACTTTTATTATTATAGAAGTTTTATTATTATAGTTAGCCAAGTTTTAATATCAGCTATACATTCTGTTAGGTCAATTTATGAATTTCGTTGGGCTTTTGAGAAAAACCTGCTTTTCATCCATAATGCAAATTAAGTTTTTCCCTTAAATATAAATTAAGCTTCTAAATTAAGCATTTAGCAGACACTTTTATCCAAAACAAAAAAACGATATATCATGAGGCAATAACATCAGCCATACACAGTTACAATTTTACCAAGAGTACAACATTTCAATGCTTGATAGATGCAATATATTTTGGAAGAGAGGAGAAAAAGTTAGTGTTTTTTTAATTAAATTCATACTTGTGTCAGGTATTCATAAAAGAATACCTTTGTTATTGATTTATATAAGAATATCGTTTGTTATGATTTGTTTGTCATGATAGATCTAAAGGACACAAAATTTTACATTGAATACTGTGGGCAGCGTTCGAGTAGGCCGACATCTGACAGTCCTCCAGATTCAGAGGCTGTTAGGACACATGGCGGCAATGGCCAGTGTGATTCTGTTGGGTTGGCTGCACATAAGACCGTTTCAGTTCTGGCTAAAGATAAACAGGTTTCATCCCAAAATCCACCTGCTAAGGGTGGTAAAGGTTATTTGTTGAAGGCTTTGTACCTATTTCTATGTGGCTCAGACCCTGGTTTTTTACCTTGGGTCCCACTTTAGGAGCAAAATGCTATCGTGGGATTCTTTTGACAGACGCTTCCCTCACAGGCTAAAGTGCAAATCTCCACTCAGTTCATAGTCAAAGGGAGGATCCCCACAAAAACTGCCTGTTAATGAGTGCTGTGTTTCTGGCTCTGAAGCATTTTTTTCCACACCTCATATGTCCTAGTCTGTACAGACCACACCACAGTGGTGTCGTACTTGAATCACCAATGAGGACTGCGTTTACACCCCCTTTTCAGGCTGGCACAGCAAATCCTTCTTTGGGCAGAGACCAGGCTGCTCTCCGTCAGAGTGATCCCAGGGCATGCAAATCTCGGAGCAGATGTCATGTCAAAGCAGCGACTGAGGCCCAGGGAATGGAGGCTCCATCCACAAGTCGTGGAGTCCATTTGGCAGAGGTATGGCTAACGGAGGTAACGGAAGTGGATAAGCACCCCCAAAGAAATGAGTTAAATGTATTTATTTTTGAATGTAAACAGCTGGAAAAGGCATTTAATGTTTGTCAGTACCGTTTGCATTAAGTGCATTAGGTCTTATAACAGCATATAATGACAGCAGCCTAATATTCCTGCTGCTGTCTGTGCTGTCAGTATGAATCAAACAGAGGAAAAAAGAATCACTCACTGCTTTTGACTGAATACGTTTTGTAGCTTTAATAAGAATATAACCAATTACATTGCTACAATAGCACAAGGTTGTTTATAAGATCACAAAATTCTTCATAGAGCTAGTAACTTAATTTTACTGTCAGAATGCACCAGACTGATCCATCTAACTTTCAAATGAACAAAATTTTCCTAAGTGGGAGCATGCCTCTGAATAGGTTCATCCACCTATAGTCTCACAAAATGCAAGTTTGAGAAGTACTTATAATGTATTTATTATTAATATTACTTTTACGTTTTAATGTGTATTTTTTACAACACACATCAAAATATGTTAACATATCGTACACATTTAATATTTTAAGTTACCTGTATGCATACCGCAATACCATAAAACTGTCTTATTGGCTTGGTGAGTTAGAATATGCACCCACCCCCCACCCCAAGGCGGTTCTGCAGGCGTACCAGGCTGACCTGCTCAAAGACCTGGAAAAAGGTGGGGGGTTGGAACCGGACGTGGTTCAGAAGCTCCGCAGGGCCACAGATCTTACTTTGGTGGCTATGGAGAGGCATTTGTGGCTCAACCTTTCAGGCATCCGTGATAGGGATAAGGTATTTTAATTGGTCGCCCGGTTGCTCCTTGGGGTCTGTTTGGTGACACAGTGAACTTTGTTTTTAACATACAACCCAAGGCTAAAAAGCGATCGGAGGTGTTCAAGGAGCTCCTCTCCCACCATGGCCAGGCAGCTGTAGTGTCAGGTGGTCCTTCCACCTTCTCTTCTTCTAAGCCATGTGGTGCCTACAGGCAGCAACAGAAGGCTAGCGTTTAGGCCAGACTTCCCTCTGAGCCTAAACCGGGTGCCTCTGCTTTTCCTGCCACCCCAGGTGTTTTGGGGGGTAGAACCACTCGCCATTTAATCTGTCCAGTCTGAGTTCCAGAGCTCTATCTCCTAGGAGATTGACATAACCTTGACCTTTCTATAAATAGGCCTGATTTTACACGCTTCATACACGCCCCTGTCTGAACATGTGTTCCCCATAGTGCTCAAGCCAGACACAGCTTCACATTTCCTATTTCAGGGAACTGGGTTACATACGTAACCCGAGACATTCTCCTTTCTCAGGCAGAGGCAATAGCCCATCCACAAAACACAGATATATCAGGCACTCAGTAAAATACCTGCACAAACATCATTCTGCCACCTTTGTCACTGAAGGGCTTTTATTCAAGCAGCTGAGTTCCAGCACACTCTTTGTCAGTTAAAATTATAAATTACAAATTTATGTAAAATTACAAAAAGTACATTATTTGATTGTAATGTTATTGTACTAGTACTAAAAATATTCCTGTCCTTGTTAGTAATAGAATAAATAAATATGGAATTGCTCACAGTCCATGTGGGAAAAATGTGGAAAAGGTAAATATTCAAAAACTCAAAAATTGTTCCATGATGGTGCTGTTACTGGCAGTAGAGAGATGCTGTAGACCTCAGGACAAAACAAACATTAGCAGTGCGGACTGATGCCTTTTCTCCCAAGGTACCACAGAACAGCAAAGTTATAGGTGGTGGACACAGTATATGTGAGCTGAGGAGAGAAAACACAGAAACCAGAAATATGACCCAGTATCAAGAGTGTAATTCAACTAGACTTAACATTTTCTACTGAAACAGTTGTTAAGTTGCAATTACTGGTGTTCTGAGTGTAAAGGTGTTGGTACAGAATTTTCCAGGGTGCTGTGGGCAATTACTAGGGAGTGACTAAGATGGTGGCAGGTTGCTAGAAAATTGGGGTAATTGCTTGCTGACCCAAATGAAAAGAGCCAAACACCAAGTTTCTGTGATATACACTGAAGGGACCCAAGTCATATTTACAGACCAGAATGTGTTTTTTTATGTGCATTTTTTTAAAAATCAGTGTGCTCACTCAAGATCACATCTCTTCTCACTAAGCTGTGTGATTTGAACTTTCATATTTATAAAACAAATAACACACTGAAATTAAAATAATCAGGGTTAGAAATTTGCTCAAAGTGCCAAGTATGAGCAATAGCTGATGCTTGCCTTAAGGAACACCACTAATCTGAAACAGTGATTTAATATTTTGTCAAATGTTTTTTAGCTTAATTTTTATGCAAATCACTTTGAGTAAATCTATTCTTCTAAAATTTTCCTGCATTGGTCATGGCTACATTGGACACAGCTTGGATATCTCAGAAGTCAAGTGCTTGCTCATAACATTCTCACAGTGCTAAAAATTCCTCCCAAATAACAAACTTCTCACAATCTTCCAAGTCATTTCCAGCTATGACCGGGAACAATGAATCACAGCCAAACCCTTAATAAATGCAGGAATAGAATTCTTTAACACCTACTGCTCTGCCGTCATGCAAACACACTGTGATTGTGTTCTGTTCACTCACCAGAGCCAAAACCGTCATTCCTGCGCCAGCAAATGCAGCTACGTACAGACTGTAGGTCAAGTAAAACTGAAAAACAAGTCATAAAGTCATTAAAATGACAAGTCATTAAATGTCATCAAGACAGAGTTGTGACTAAACACTGCATGCAGCATGTGCAGTATGTGATCTTAACCTCTGATCTGTCAAGCCTTTCAAGAGGTTCTTCTGAGAAATTACTGAAAGATGTGGAAATGCCTGGGGCATTTCTTACCTCTCTTGTCTTGCATAAGTTAGACAGAGTCATTCCACAAGCCTTTCCTGGTAGTGCATTCCATGGAAGTAGACCTTAGAAAGACAAAGACACAAAACAAAGTGTAGCACAATATAAGAGATCAATTCACAAATATGTTTTTTTTTAGATTTGTGTCAATATAAATAACACTGGTAAACACAGAAGAGGGTTTAATTAAAAAAAAATAAAAAGAGCTGGTCAAGCTCAACAGGCCGAAGATTTTCGCTACAGCAGCTGACATATTTCAGAACTCACATTTTTAGAAATATTGTACTCTGGGTAAAATTGTAACAATGTACGACTGATGTTTATTGGCGTCTTATGATTTTTTGCTTCTTTGTTTTCCTCACATTGTAAGTCGCTTTGGTAAAAGCACTTGCTAAGTGCCTAAATGTAAATGTACATAAATGTAGAACTCAGAACATGAGAATTCAGCTCACATACTGCAGCTAGCATTGACATACTTGCATAGAGTATGTTTCATTTCCTGTGAGTTTCAATGATTAAACTAAATGATGTCAACAGCGGTGATGAATGGTAACTGTGAGGTCATTACCATACTGTCTAGCGTCAATGCACAGCTGGTTGATGCTGGAGGGTGTCTCCGAGAGGAACTTTATAGTGTGGCAGGTGTTTGACATACTGTAGAAAAAATACACAGGAAGTGCCGAGATGGAGAACACCAGTAACCAAACTACAACCAGCAGATACGTGATCACAAAGAACTGTGGAAGGAATACACACATTCATTAGCCTAATGCATTCTGTTTAAAAAAAACAGCAATCCAACAAATAAAATAATTTCATTATGGCCCATTTCAACAGACAAGGCTCAACGTTTGAGCTGTCTTAAAGCAACTTGCACTGACATATATTAAAATACATCATTGCTATTGTTTTGTGTCAACATGCACTATTTTTTCCATATGGCACAATCGTAAAAGCTACTCAAATATCTTTATACTCAAATATCTTTAATAATTTAACTAAGGTCTGCTCTTGGGTTGATCTAGGGCTTGTCTGTAAAAACCAGGCCTGAATCATTCCAGACATTTGATTTTTATCTGCAGAACACAAAAGGTTATTTACCTAAATGTTTAGGCTGCCATTTGTCAATAAAATAAAAGTTACTGGGAGGTGGGGCTGTACTATTTCAAATGTGTCATATGGGAAACTTGTATAGGTAGTCTGTACTTTTTAGCATCATAGCATCATTTACTATACTTTCAATTAGGAACAGCAAAAACAAGTTTCCCATTTGTGTTTCACAGAAAAACGAAATTCATATGGTTTTGGAACAACAGCTTGATGAGTAACTTTAAGAATGTTATTTTTTCAAAAAATATATTTAAAGGTTTAGTTTTGTCTTTCAACAAAACTAAAAGGTACAAAAAGGGAATCTGAAAACAGTCAATAATGTACATGTCACTAACCGTTGTGCTGAGGCAACGACTGCAGACTGTGCTACGAAACTCCCCGATCGACTGTCGCATTGCACTGGTGGTGTAAAAGCCCTCTGCCAGCAGGACAATACAGTACAGGAAGAAAAAGGAGGCCAGGCCATAAATAATGTACTGGAAATACTCAATACTACAGGAGAGAGATGATTGCATGTTAAAATAATAATGTTAAAATAAGCTGTTAATTCACAGTCCATTAAAACATTTTTATATATATATATATATATATATATATATACACAATAGTTCTTATGATGCTTTTTCTCAAATGACAAGAATGTAAAGTAAAATAGACACTTTTGATCACATCTAGTTACTGATGCCAAAGTCACACACAGGTATGCTAGGGTTATGTAGTCCTGATGGTCTCGGGTAAAGTAGTTTTCAATGAGTCTCTCACTCTCTGTGAGGGCCTGATGACCACAGCCGCAGAACAGAGCAATGCCAGAGAAACACAGCAAGGTGGCCATCACAGAGATGTAGGGCACTCCTCCCAGACAGTGCATGCAGCATTGATAACAACCTAAAACACATATGCATGACAACACTTAACATCACACACACATCCTTTTATGTTTAAGGCCATTTACAATTACATTACATTTACATTTAGGCATTTAGCAGATGCTTTTATCCAAAGCTACTTACAAATAAAAATAGTCTCTAGCCTATAAAAATAGCCAACAGTCTGGTTAGAATATTTTGAATATTCCTGCAAGAGCTCAATTAATTGCAAAACTGTAAAAAAGGGATTATGGATGGGAGCTTACTTTCTAAAATGTGCATTTTACCCCCCACACACTGAACAACACTTTCGTCACAATATCCACTATAAGTACTGCTCACTTATTAAACAATATAACAACCTCATAGACGTCTATAACAATATAACAACCTCATAGACGTCATAGTCATGGACGTCTTTTCCCAAAATAAATTTTTGTGTTAAATCTAAAACCCTGCCATGATCATGCCAATAACAGCGCACAAAACAGCAGCTGTTTCTGTAGAACACTGGTGTAAGGGCCTTTCTTTCTTCACCAGTATACTATCATGCACTGGTATGGGGGTGGGTGATGGAACTACTCTGTACCACCACATACAGAGTGTGAGAAAATAAGGAGGCCCCAAAAGCTAAAGTGCCTTTTTCTGGCTGCACTGACAATAGCCTTTGTCTCAAGGCAACACAAGGGCAAGCAATGGCAAAGAGCTGGTGCCACCTAACCTTCCAACCGCCTGCCTGAAAACCTGTGTAGGGTGGATGGATAGTGAATAAAGGAGGGAGCTGATGCTGATGGTGAAACTAATTGTATTAGTATTTTGTATCTTATATAATGTGTGTTAGTATTTTTATATCTTACAATATCTTTATTATTAGGTACATAAAAGTCAGAACAGTTGTATAATATGTGACATAACATAATAAAAAATATATAAAAATTATTAATACAAAACACACATCAAATGAGCACAATTAAATCAGTCCATCAAATTTATATAAAGATGTGCCTGGGAATCATTCTCAGGATGGTTCAAAATGATGTAATGAAATATTACTATACCAAGTAGGCAAAACTTAAACTTAAAGTCTAAATTTCAGTAGAGCTATTTAGAGTAGAAAGACTGCACTATACAGCTAAATGCATCTAAATGACAAATTAAATGGTTTATAAAATAAAGGCACCTCTAAAACAAACCTGTAAAGCAAAGCTTGATAAAAAAAACAACGGATATAATGTTCAAGTTTATAGTTAAAGTGCTGAACTCCACCTGTGGTTACCCTGCTAGGACACCTGTGAGAACCTGAGAGGAACAGACTTCATACATCCACTAACAATCACCTTCATCAGTTGCTGTTGCTTCATCGCCTTCATCAGTTGCTTCATCAGCACTGCACAAATGTCTCTGAAATGTTGTTAGTTCCCTAGCATTATTTGTTAGCAGATGATGCTTGGTTTTGATATTTTGCTGTCTAATGCAATGACATTTATAAGTTTTAAAATGTGACCTACATGTTTAAATGTTTTTGGATCCACTGCACTTGTCAAACTGAAACTATATTAAATCACTTTTTAAATCACACCACAAAACAGTTTGAAAAACTCCTCTTTCTCTCTCACCCTGATTAAACAGTAAAATATTGTACTCACCCATGTCTGCAGCAGTATTGTGGTGTTGTGGTGTGCTTCAGTAAGTCTCTCCAACTGCTTTCGCAGTCTCCCACACAATGAAGCAGCTGAACACAGCCTCAAAGACCAACCTTAAGAAACAATGTGTCTTTTTTATAGATTGCACAAGGAGCCCATGGTTCATAATAAAGAATGATGGGCCATGATGCCAAAATTAACCAAAATCTATGAAAAAGTTATATATATTTCACCAGCCTTTTAAGTCCAACAAGGTTGATAGACAGTTGCATGCCACATGTAACTCTTTTATAAATGATAGACACTCAGACCATGATCCATTTTCTATCTGATTGATAAGTGGGCTGTTGTATAAAGGGCTTTATATTTACTTATATGATCAAGAAATGTTTTGGTTCCTAGTATAAAAAAATTTAGTTCAACGTAAAATTAACAGGACAATATAACGTGGGGTTCCCTTTCAGGAACTTAAGTTGCGTCGAAACGCTATGGGAACGCTATCAGCTTTTATGCATTCCGAAACACCTGTTGCAACAATCAATTGCGGGGAGTGGCGTCATGACCAGGAAGTTTTAAAAGCACTGCGCTGTGCAGCTGGGGTTAGCTTCTTTCATTCAGCGAAGCACTCTATGTTGCATTGTTTGTCTATTGTTTGTCTTTCTGTGTTTTAGTGCAGAAGCAGAAAAGAAATATGCCTAAAGCTAAGGGAAAAACTAGGGGCTCGAGTGAGCATTTTAGAGCGTGTGTTCCTCCCTGCTCTATGTGTAGCTTCTTACTCCTCGCCCGTCAGGTCCTCCTCCCGTTCTCTGGGTTCAGAAGCACGCACTGCGGTTTATTCCCCCCAGAGGGAGGCATCTGCTCTCCACCTCTCGTCCACAGAAGAACTGGACATTGAGAGTGTGGATGAGCCCGCTGTGTCCCCCCACTATGATGAGCTCGTGGAGGGTTGTTACTCGGGCAGTGGCTAAATTGAATATCGATTGGCCCCCCGAGAAGCAGGCTGTTCAACATAGGAGCCTCTTAGATGAGAGGTTCCTCAACAGCCAGCTGACACCTCCACGCCGGAGCCTGCCGTTCTTCCCAGACCTCCACACCGAGGTGTCGAGGTCATGGAATCAGCCATACTCCGCCTGTCTGGCCCTGCCTCTGCTATGTATGGCAATGTGGCAGGGCTTGATGAGCAGGGTTACTAAACAATGCCCCGGGTAGAGCAGACACTACCCAGCTATCAGTCTCCCGATGCGGCGTTGTCTTTGAAGGCTTCGGCCCTGGCCTCCAAGCCGTTGCGTACTACCTCAACGCTTGTGGGCAGATGGTATGTGGCAGCAGGTCAGGCTGGTGCTTTCCTGCACACTCTGGCTGTGTTGCAGGCTTACCAAGCTGAACTGCTGTGGGGAATTGATGAGCACGATTTGTCCCTACGTGCCACCAAGGAGACCGCCTGTGCCATCGGCAGGTCTATGGCAGCCCTGGTGGCTGCAGAGAGACACTTATGGCTGACCCTGTCCAATATAAAAGAAAAGGACAGGGTCTTTCTCCTGGACACCCCACTAGTGCCTTCTGGGCTATTCGGCGACTCGGTCAATACGGTCGTCGATAGGTACCAGGAGGCACAGAAACAAGCGGAGCCATTCCAGCGCTTCCTCCCTCGCCGCTCTCATTCCCTCAGGGCTGCTAGACGGGAGCAGTCCCGCCCGCATACCTCCTCATCATATAGGGACACACAAAAACAGAGCGTAGCCGCCTGTTCCCCTCCTCTTAGGGTGTGGGTGACGAGACGCTCAGGCCAGAAGTCCTCCAAGCAAGATCTGAGGACCGTTATAGCCTCTAAGAGGATTTCTGGCCAGGGTAAGAGGCTCTGACCATATAGCAGGGCCTCAGAGGGTAGCCCCACCTGGGGCTCAGCACGGTCCACCGCATTACACGGTGCCCGCTGCCTCCAAGGGCCCTCTCGAGACGTAGCTGTTAACCCTGCCACCTCCAGTGTTTCAAGGCACAGCAGCCTCTCCTCAATCCCCTCAGCCCATGCCCTGAGGGGCATTGGAGCCAGGAGACTTGCTGCCTCTGCGGAGGTCCCTAGAGAGTTTACATCGGATCACCCCTGCCGGTTATCCATTTCAGGGCACCGATTCTCTCATAACAAGCATGCCAAAGGCCAGCCTCGAGAGGCTGGTACCCTTGAGGACCTTTTTGGCAGCGTGGAAACTTCTGCCCGGGGTGTCTCAATGGGTCCTGCACACTGTAGAACATTGGTTACAGAATCCATGTGTCATCCGCCTACTTTCGGTGGGATTCTCCCTACTCTGGTAGGGCCAATGCAGGCTCAGGCAATGGATCTAAAAGTAGAAACTCTCCTGAGGAAGGAGGCCATCAAGGTGGTCCCTCCTCAGCTTAGAGAATCTGGGCTCTACAGCCGCTACTTCATAGTTCCCAAGAAGGGTGGGGGACTGCGTCCCATTCTAGACTTAAGGCTCTTGAACAGCTCAGTCAAACGAAGTTCAAGATGCTCACAAATCAGGTCCGAGGACTGGTTTGTCACCAAAGTGTGACTGGTTTATCTGCCAAAGTGCCCACCTCTACCCTACGGCCGGTCGTGCTCCAAGCCTTTTGTCCTCCTCCCTTTAGGGATAAAGACCAGGAGAAGCTAAATTAGGTGTGTTCAGTGCGAGCACTGCACACATATGTCCACAGAGCTGCCCAGGGGAGAAAGTCTGACTAGCTGTTGGTCAGTTTCCGCCCACATAAGAGGGGTCAACCTGCCTCTAAGCAAACGCTTAACCGCTGGATTGTTGATGCAATTCGTATTGCTTATGAAGCCTCTGGACTTTCCCCTCCTCTGGGGACCAGAGCACACTCCACCCGGGGTATGGCAGCCTCCAAGGCCTTTGCAGCAGATGTCCCAATACAGGACATCTGCAACGCTGCTGGATGGTCCACTCCTCTGACCTTTGTCAGATATTACGGCCTGAATGTCCAGGCCACTCCTAGTTCCTCTGTCCTGGTGCCTTAAGGCCGCAACATAGGGCAGGGGTCTCTTCACTATGGCAGAGTTGGCATCTCGTTCCCATAGCGTTTCGACGCAGCTCGAGTTCCTGAAAGGGAACATCTCAGGTTACGTATGTAATCCTGGTTCCCTGAAGGGAACGAGACGCTGCGTCTCGAGGCCATACCTCAGGTACCACCTGCCTGTGCCCGCTTCATTCACTTTCGAAGCTAACCCGAGCTGCGCAACACACATGCTTTTATAGCTTCCTGCTCATGACGTTACCCCGTCTTTGCCACCACGCCCTGCAATTGATTGTTGCAACAAGTGTATCAGAGTGCATAAAAGATAGCGTTCCCATAGCTTTTCGACGCAGCGTCTTGTTCCCTTCAGGGAACCAGGTTTACATACGTAACCTGAGACGTATAAAGAGCTAATGTAGATCCCTAGACTCTAGACTGACCTCTAGTATTCACACATAGAACTACTTCAGAGAGTCTGTAATGTAACAGAGTAAAGGAAACGTATTTATCCTATATTAAACCTGTATTTAGTAGCATTGAAGCAGGAACAGTTAACACATCAGAGCAATAAGATTTTCCATATGAAGAAGAACATATAGAACATATAATGTAAATAATATGTCAGACCAACATAAGTTGAAAACATATTAATTATGTTACTGCAGTGAAATGCACAGCTGATAATAAAATTAAAAATATTTCCTTTACATATTATGATTTTATGAAATTTGAAATATGAGTAGTACTTCTAATCCATGCAGTACAGACATTATCAATTATTTCATTTTCACATTTGCACCTTTAACCTATATTATGTTAGGAGTCACTGATGGAGGACAGTTTCCTCTGGTCGACCAGCACACTATGTAATGGGTGAGAAGGGTTGTCCAGGCTAGAGTGGCGTTTTGACAACATCCTTCTCTCCGCCACAACGTGAACAGGGTCCAGTTCCATGCCAAGTACAGAGGCAGCCCTCCTGATAAGTTTGCAACACTGATTTTATCTTATTGGCTTGAGAAATGTTTTTATGATTATGCTTTTATTTTAATATAAATTGTATTGATTTGTAATTCTAATTATTAATGTGGTATTCATGCATCATAGTTCCACCATGGCTACATTTTACCAATAAATGGCATTTTAAGATAATTGCCACTAGAGGGCATTAACGATACATAAGAGCAAATACTCAAACATTAGCAATAAAACTGGAAGTTAAATTGCCTCTTAATGTTTGAGATGTGCAAAAATCTTGCAAAAACCTCCCAGGGAAGAGGCTTAATTTGGCCCCAGGGACCATACTAACCAAGAAACATACATATAGGCTAAAATACTCCTGCAGGGCAATCTAAAATGCTGTATTGTCACGTTGAAAACACAGATCCAATCGCGGATGCAAACAGAGAAGTTTATTAAACAAAACTAAAATACAGAACGCAAAAACTAAACAAACAAACAATAACGAAACTAAAGCGGATCCGAAACTAAACCCCGGAAGACTCAGGAATGGCACAGGCGTGGAGACGTGGGCAGCGGGAGAACCGGGAGGATGACGGGCAGGGCAGGAGATACAGCTGAACGAACAACAAACTGACTTGGAGCAAAACCCCAGCGCCGCAAGACTAGACAGGTCAAAATCTGGCAACACCAAGAAGATCTGACAATGGACAGACAACACGAGGAAATAATAAAGGGGAAATAATGAGAGGAGAACAGGTGCGGGAAATAAAGACGAAGACAACGGCGCACATCGCGAGCTGTCAAAACAAAACCATGTGCTCCGACAAAACAAAACACGAGGACAAGTGACACAGACAACAAACCCATGGGTGGTCAGACCGAGGTCCTGATAGTATTTGCATGTTCTGTAGCCTGTATATTTTTACACCTCTTCCAAAATCATAGAAGAACTATTTTCTTGGTCTTCTCACAAAAGACTTTTTGAACCTTAATTAAACATCTAGTAATCTGTCTGTTTTGCTAAAACACAGTGTCTTTTACAAAAGTATACAAATAAATGACAATCATGATTGTGGTCTACTGGTTAAGGAGTCGGGCTTGTAATTAGTAGGTTGCTGGTTCGATTCCAGCACCGGCAGGTAGCAACTGAAGTGCCCTTGAGCAAGGCACCTAACCCCTGATTGCTCCCCGGGCGCTGCAGTGATAGNTGCCCACTGCTCTGGGTGTGTGTGTGTTCATGACTTGCAGTGTGTGTTCACTTCTCACGAAGGATGGGTTAAATGCAGAGGTCACATTTCGGTTATGGGCAACCATAACTGACAAATACATGTCACTTTCTTCTTCTTCTTTTCTTCTTTAAAGGGAGTACAACGTGATAGTTCACTTGTAAATATAATATGTAAATTTCTGTCATCTCTCATCAAGTATTGTTAGTGTGTACTGTAATAGTAGTGTATGTGTGAAATCTCTGTAGCATATTCTTTCCAGTATAAAAATTTGCATATCTGTTAATAACCATGGAATGATCAAAGAGGCTAGAAACAAAATGATTTTTTCCCTGAATAATCAAGTCATTGCATAGCTCAGTTTTCATTTAGCCATAAAAATTGTTCCCACTTCTTTAGATTTTTAGATAAATGGTGGTTTTGCTGCCAGCATTCAATCATTATGTAACAGGTACTATAACGATGTGTAATTCAAATGGTCTGCCGTTACCAAAACTAGGGATGCGCGATATATCGTCGGCCATATTGTTATCCGCCGATAAATGCTATTTTTAGTATTATCGTTATCGGTCCGATAACAAAATTAGGTTGATATCTTTAAGCCGATAAATTAGGTATTACTTCTGCTGGCTGAACCACTTCACGTGCTTGCTACTGGCCACTAGGGGTTTAATCGTCGCTTCTTTGATGTCACGCAAAGCAGACGCGCGTTATAAGAGGCGCTGCTTCTAGAGAGAAAATAAGATTCACTCCCCGCTCTATGCAATGAAGTGGCAGCTCACATACACATGCTTTTGGGCAAAAATGAATTAGGAATTCGTTCCCACGATTTATNAATACGTGCGCACGTTTTTTAACTCGTTCCCTCGATTTAGGTAAATCCTTCCCACGTTTTATTAATTCGTTCCCTCGATTTAGGTAAATCGTTCCCACGTTTTATTATTTCGTTCCCTCGATTTAGGTAAATCGTTCTCACGTTTTATTAATTCGTTCCCTCGATTTAGGTTAAACATGCCCACGTTGTACTATGTCCTATTTCCTTTTGTGTACAAGTTCTGTTACAGCACAGTATTAACGGCTCCGTACTTTATAACTCATTCCCAACTCAAAATAAAACTAAATTAAAATTCTCTGTCCATAACTACGGAGCCGTTAATACTGTGCTGTAATGGAGAACTTGTACACAAAAGGAAATAGGAGATAGTACGGAGCCCTAATCCTGACACAGAAGAA
>JAZGTK010012171.1:0-15100 GCA_036877625.1 Ambastaia sidthimunki
CAGTGAAACATGAAGCTGCAGTGTTACAGATCAGAGTTACAGTGAAACATGAAGCTGCAGTGTTACAGATCAGAGTTGCAGTGAAACATGAAGCTGCAGTGTTACAGATCAGAGTTGCAGTGAAACATGAAGCTGCAGTGTGTCAGGAAACATCTGATGGTAACAGTGAGTGTGTTTTGTCTTCAGGTGGCTGATTCCATTCCTGCCCAGGTCAGTGTTTCCAAACTCGCATCACTGCGGCCGAATGCCTCTGATAACCCCACTGCCCCAATACTAAATGTTTCCATAGTAACGTGTGCATGTCACCAGCATCCCCAAATCCTTCTGACTGCCAGAATGTTTCTGCTGGTTACTAACGTCCAGATCTGCTTGATTATCATTCAATTATACAAGCCACCATTATTTGCCCTTTATTAAAACACATTTGCCTGTTTATCTTCAGCTCACCAACAGTTACTCAGGTTACATAACAACATCAGTAACACTTTATAAAACTAACCTTTCATAAATATTTCATAGTCATGTGCATTAATGTGCATTCACATGTGAATATTTGTTATGTAACTGCTGATTTAATTATAATTATTTGAATATACATTACCTCATAATCTGTTTATCATCAATGAAACTGTGTTAATACATTAATTCAGGATTCAACGAATTGTATTAATCCCAGAGGGAAATTGTTGTTATTCCACAGAGCTCCACTGTAAACACATTTCTAGACTTGAACAGCAGAGCACAGAAACTGCTGATAGTACCTGAACCCAGATAACCCCTTAATATTATCACTTAAAGTTGTTGTAAAGAGTTACTGCAACATCCATTTAAAGTATTACAAGTATAACACTAATATACACATAAAGCATAGGATACATGTTTTGTGCATTTTCTCATCTAGATTATTAATCTAGCATTATTATTCATTTAGATTAAGATATTAATCATTTTAATCCATATCTCCTGCCTGACCACCAAACGGTTTGATATAAACGGTGAGACCGTTGTCAGTCATTTTATTATATGGGTGATTGATTTTGTGGTTTTCTTTCACAGTTGAGAAGCTCCTTCAAACAGGCCTTCAGCAAGAAGAAGACCAGCAAACCTCAATCATCTCATGATGAAATGGAGGAGATGACAGACTCCTCGCTGCCCTCCTCACCCAAACTACAACACGGCAACAAACAGAGCAGCAGCATTCAAGCACTGCGAACGTCACCGTCCACCACTGAGTGAGTACAAACCCCAGTGAAGAGAACAATCAGATGTTCTGTGCTGAGCCCGTCATCTTCACACTCCATAAACTCCATCTTCACACTCCATAAACTCCATCTTCACACTCCATAAACATCACGCCAAAGTCACGTTTCAGTTTCAGTCACGTTTAAAGGATCTTTTTAAACCCAACACATAATTAGTTATTCTCATCAGTAACTGCTACTTATGTTGCATAGTTTCATTTATATTTTGCTTATTTTATTAGATTTTACTCTTTGGTTTTCCCTACATTCTTTTTGATAATCATGTTTATATGTCAACTCTTTAACATCTTATTCTATCCATGTTCCTCAATCTCGTGTCTTTAGAAAGTGTTTTTGCGATAGCAAGTCTTCCCCCCTTTGGATGCCAAAGAAAAAGTCAAACGGTCATGTGGTCTACAAGCACAGATCTCGGTAACAGGCGCAGTGTGGCATGCTGGGAAGGGAGTGTGCAGTGGTTTTCATCTGGGACTTCAAAGCTAGTTGCTAATGAATGCATCTCACATCTCATGTGAGCCTTTCATGAGATTAAAACCTAAGATGCAATGCAAGAACATTAAACTGTACTGAAGAACTATAAAAGAAAATAACATAAGAAATGAACTTTTTGATACAGAAATAAAGCTCAAGTTTTTCTGAGTTTGAGGGGTTGTTTGAGGCGTAAAGATTTCATTAATTAGTAGATGTTGTTCTACTAACGGCACTCATTGAACGACCAACATGAAATTCCGGTTCCTGCTTCATCAGCGTGAACTCTGCATTGTATTCAACTCGGAATGTTGGAATTTTCAACTTCCTACTGGAAAAGAATAGTACTTTGCTTTTATATCATTTTATAAGAGTAATGTAATGGAACACTGTTCTAATCAGAATTCAGAGTTGGAATATTTCACATCTGATGTTGAATACTTCCACTGTGGAGATGTGAAGTGTTTGTGTGTTTATTTTGTGATCAGTCTCCAGCAGTGTGTGTTACAGTGTTCTGGACCTCCTGTGTGTGTGTTTGTGCAGATTGTGTGAATGTACAGAGGCTGAGGCAGAGATTATCCTACAGCTGAAGAACGAGCTGAGAGAGAAAGAGCTCAAGCTCACTGATATCAGACTGGAGGCGTTAAGCTCCGCCCACCACCTCGACCAGATACGAGAAGCCATGAACCGCATGCAGGTATGCAAAGATGCACTGACTCACTCCAGAGTGTTAAACAGCCTCGTGAATGTCCAGTGTCCTGACACGATGTTTAGAGCTGCCGAGAAAATTCTCAAAAATCCCAGTTTTCTACAAATCACATCAGTGAGAGGCAGGGACTAATTTGGATATTAATTGTTTTAGAAAAAAACAAATGTAAATTAAACAAAAAATGTTTAAGATTGTGCACTATTTATAGGCCACCAATCAAATAGTACAAAATGTGTCAAATTACTCAAGTTTATTTCTTTGTGTAAAAGGTTTGGTTGATCAGTTTTTGCACAGACTTGCTAGTCGTGTTTCTCAGTGATGTGTTAAGATGGGTCAGGGAAAAGTTTTGCCAGTAAATATTTTGTCTGGGCTAAATGTCATTTAAAGGTTGTAACAGAGTGGTCAGTTGAGTCAGACCAGAAGAAACAGTTGTTAAAAGGCCCCAACCTCAATAAATGCCTATACAATAAAAACAGAATTTAACTTCTTGAAATGTGTGTCTTAGCTTTTGTGCAGAACACAGATTTGCCAGACACACAGACTAATCTACAGATTAAAGAAATCTTTAAACTAACTTCTCACAGTCATTAAAGGTCTTAGAAACAGCTCTTAGAAAACAACCAGCCAATAATCCTCTTAACATGTTACTTATAAGAGATTAAGCTTGTGGGAAATCAAAGACTACAACAATTTATTTCTGTTCTGTTGCACACACACACACACACACACACACACATATAATAATGTTAAAGTATGTTTCTGTGAAGTATTACTGAAGGTTAACTGTTGTCCTATGTGCAGAACGAGATTGAGTTGCTGAAAGCAGAAAACGACAGACTCAAGTCAAGCGGTAACACCACACCCGCTGCCACACCCGCTAAAACAGCCCGCCCTCCCTCAGAGACCTCCAGCACCTCATCCTCATCCTCACGCCAATCTCTGGGGCTGTCGTTAAACAACCTCAACATCACCGACACCATTATGTCAGGTTAGTCTTTGCTTCATGATTTTAACGTTTCATGATTCTGACACGCTTTCACAATGTTAATTATTAGTGGTGAATAAAACAGACAAAGACTACAAGAGCTGAGCCTTGTCTAGAGACCAGAATATAATAAATATATAATATAAAATATATAATAGACAGGGTGGGCTTTAACATCTAGCAATGCTTAAGTAACCCCCCAGGACGCTTTAGCAGCAGAACTATGAGGAACCGTTTGACAATCTCTCTGTGACCTAACAGTGATGAAAGTGACTTTTCTTCAGAAGAAACATTTCCTTCAGATGTCAAAATATAATGCAATTAAAACTCTTATAAAAAACACAGCACAAGACAAGCCACAGCCATCCAAAGATTACAGAGACTTTATTGCACCCTCCAAAATGTTATTACAGTTTTTACAACACAAGCTTATGGTTCCTCAGAGATGCGGATGCTGGATGTTGAGATGTCACAATAAAACTTTTTGTACAAGTAAACTTTATGCAGTGAGTGATGACTTCTACTGTGACTGTATAGCTGTTAGTCAGTCCTATCAATTCACAGTCCATCGTTACTCATACAGACTCACAGTATGAGGTGAGGATTTGCATATGGCTGTTACTGATGATTCTGGGGTGGAGAGTGAGAGCAGTGGATTTGAAGACTCGGGACTCTCTGCTCTCCGGCTCATTGAAGCAGTGAGCTCTGAGTTCTCTCTTAATAGATGAGAGATGCTCAGAGAAGCAGCAGAGCGCGGGAGGACGAGCGGTGGAGGGACGTTATCGCTCCTCTGCAGAACGACGTGCCAAAAGAATACAAAGCATCTCCTTCCCGCCCATCCGCAGAGCTCATCAGAGCTGTACTCCTCCACTAACAGCTCTCTTCATGTACTCAAAGCCTTAAAACCCTAAAGCTCAGCCTGCCCACAACAAAGCTTGAAGCAGACGCCGTTTAACGCACTCAGAGCTGAACGTAACCGTCTTCATTTACTGAACATCAGTGTTGAAAAGCTTCATCACAGCCAGTGACTCATACAAACTTTGCTGCGAGTCTGTAAGTCATTCAAGCCTTTGACTTTATTACGTTAGTTTGACGTTTGCGTTGTTGTGCACAGATATTCTTTTGGATGATGGGTTTGAGGGGAACCTGCGGAAGGAGGGCAGGAGTGTACGAATCGTGGTCACCATCCACAGCGACTCCAACAAGACAAAGGTACTTGCCACCTGAGTATTTTTAGCTGCTGGGATTTTATAATTGTGGGGTTTGTCTATCTATTCTTTACAAGAAACTGTGAATATTAAATATATTCTTATTATATTTTTGTCCTCTGAGGTCATGCAGAAGAAAGACTATCTGATTGGTTCTATTGGTGTGAGTGGGAAGACTAAGTGGGACGTGCTGGATGGTGTAATCAGACGTCTGTTCAAGGTACCGCTTAAAATCAGTCTTTTGTGAAATAATTTATTTAAACTCCAGCTACCATATTTCAAACCTGATGTATGTGTGAGGGTCCCTCTGAATTTTGCGTTCTGTTCACGTTTAGGAGTATGTTTTCCGTGTAGACCCACTGACCAGCTTGGGCTTGAACTCAGATAGTATAGTGTGCTACAGGATGGGGGAGGTGGTTCGATCTCACGCCTCAGAGGTGCCTGAGCTGTTGCCCTGTGGTTACCTGGTGGGCGACAACAACGTCATTACAGTTAATCTTAAAGGTGAGGAACCTCAACAGCTTCTCTCAGGTCTTCAGAAAGATGTCAAGAGCAGAAATCCTGCAGCATGGATAACACATAAATGATTAGTGACGGCTTTCTTTCCATGTAGGTGTGAAGGAAGGCAGTATTGATGAGCTGGTGTTCGACACACTGATACCTAAACCCATCATTCAGCGCTATTTAAACCTGCTGATGGAGCACCGCAGAATCATTCTCTCGGGCCCCAGCGGAACCGGCAAATCCTACCTGGCCAATAAACTAGCCCACTACATCATCTCCAAGACTGCAAGAGAGGTGACCGACACTAACCTGGCTAGCTTCAACGTGGACCAAAAATCCAGCAAGGTACAAATATTTCTGTGGCCATATTTATTACATCATTATGTTTATGGAGGTCACCTGGTGAACTTTCTTTGTTCTAAAGTTTTTTGCAACATACAGCACAGAGATAAATTAACAGATTCATATAGTGATTGTATATTTTACTGTCATCAGCAAAAAAGCAGCACATTTGTTTAGGTGTTGCCATGGAAACAAATCATGGCAGAGTGTGAGGTTATGAACAGTTAGAAGCAGAATTTCAGAATAATCTCATAATTACAGTAATTACAGCATGATTTACAGTAAGACACAGCGTTACAGCTACAATCCGTAACTATTATTTTCAACCTAACAAGTTCAGTGTTCTAAAGGAAATTCCAACTTAAGTTGCCATGGTTACTAAACAACTCAAACAGCATAAGAGTTTACTAGTATTGTTAGTATTGTAAAATGTGTGTTAAACTGTATAACTGATTGTTTGTGGCAAGTTTTTTACATCTACACTTTTGTGATGAATTGTTGTGATTGTTGGTGATTGTTTGGTGCAGGATCTTCGGCAGTATCTCTCCAGTCTGGCTGAGCAGTGTAACACACAGGAGAGCGGGAGCGAGCTGCCCACTGTAGTTATTCTGGATAACCTCCATCACATCGGCTCCCTCAGTGATATTTTCAACGGATTCCTCAACTGCAAATACCACAAATGGTGATCGTTTTTATAATGGTTTCTGCTGTTATGAAATATCAGTAAATGAAATGTAAATATATGTAACTGTCTCTCTGCAGCCCGTATGTCATAGGAACCATGAATCAGGGCGTTTCCTCCTCCCCAAATCTGGAGCTGCATCACAACTTCAGGTCTTGTGTTAAAGTTTTCACCTCACATAAATGTAACTCAAGTAAATCTGATGATTGTTATTACAGCTTTTGGCCACACGGGGGCATCAGAGATCATATTTTGTAGTTACATGTGCACAAATAAACTCACAAAACGTGCACACAAAACTTTCTATCATTTTAATAATATGAGACTGTTAAACCCTCAGGTGGGTGCTGTGTGCCAATCACACTGAGCCAGTGAAGGGCTTCCTGGGCCGTTTCCTGAGACGAAAACTGATTGAGACTGAGATTGATAAGAATATGCGAAGCAACGACCTCATTAAAATCATTGACTGGATCCCTAAAACCTGGCAACACCTCAATACCTTCCTGGAGGCTCACAGCTCCTCGGATGTCACCATTGGTAATGCTCAGAAGTTTTCAATGAACACATTTGATGAGGTTTCTCTGTTAGGACAAGAGGTGACATATCCAATCATGTCACTTCTAGGTCCTCGGCTGTTCTTGTCCTGTCCAATGGATGGAGACGGTTCACGTGTTTGGTTTACTGATCTGTGGAACTACTCTCTGGTACCTTATCTACTGGAAGCAGTCAGAGAAGGGCTACAGGTACATTCATATTGTACATATTGTAACTATTGTAAACATGTACAGTTTAATCACACAAAAAATACATTTTTTGTTACAGTAATAAACAGTTCTATAAACTATTAAACTCCTGGCAGCTGATGTCTTATCTGTTTGCTTTATTGCTTTAGCTGTACGGTAAGAGGGCGGCATGGGAAGACCCCTCCAAATGGGTGATTGACACATACCCCTGGAGCTCCGCCTCCCTTCAGCATGAAGGCCAATCGCTTCTGCAGCTGCGGCCGGAGGACGTGGGCTACGACGGCTTCAGCTCCTGTAAAGACGGCGCCGCCTCCAAACAAGTATCTCAGAGTGACACAGAGGGAGACCCACTGGTACACATCACATCCATCACACACACATTCAGACATGTATGCAGTTATTTATTAGACTAGACTGGATGAGAATCTGACAAAAGCAGCAAGCCGAAGCGTGGGCAATATTTCAGTAGGGAAACATAACGGCCAGTTAACGGTTTGGCTGTTTGGACACGTACATGTAATAACTGAGATCTTTGCACACATGCAAATGTCAATTAACTTGAAAACGCAAATGAATCACAATGAAAAAACTCTTCTTATATTCATACAAATAGTCTATGATTAAAAAAGACAAAATCATGTCGTGTGTGTGTGTGTGTGTGTGAGAGAGAGAGAGATAGACCACTCTTGCCCTCCTACTGCATGAATAATGACATAAATTTCCTCTAGGTGGCGCCACTTACACTAACATTCAGCCATTGTTTTGCTGCTCACTATCCAATCGTTTCTCATTTTTTTGTTCATTGTAGGTTTTATATAAAGTTAACAGTTTAGAATTTCAACTCACATAGACAACATACATTAGTTTAATTTTAAATAGAGTTTAAATATTAAAATTGTCTTTAAATCAAAAGTTGTTGTTTTTTTAAATCATGAGCAAAATACATTAGTTGAAGTGACAGATTAGAATGAAAATTGTCCATAATATGTACATGTGTCTTTTTTACTATATTTATGCATACAATAATAATAATAATAATAATAATAATAATAATGAGATAGCGGCTCACTCTGAGATAACGGCTCACTCTGAGATAACGGCTCACTCTGAGATAACGGCTCCCTCTGAGATAGCGGCTCACTCTGAGATAGCGGCTCACTCTGAGATAACGGCTCACTCTGAGATAACGGCTCCCTCTGAGATAGCGGCTCACTCTGAGATAGCGGCTCACTCTGAGATAACGGCTCAGATGTTATTACTCTGTCTCATCTTGCTGTCTCTCGTTTCTGTTTTTCTGAGAACAGACGTTCAGAGATTATAAGGTGACAGAACTGCTGTTGTTTGTTTAAATATTAGTGACTAGTTTGACTAGTTCAGGCTGATAGCTGGTTGTGTTTGTAGATGAAATGATGTGAATGTTGTAGTAGTCCCTTCTCTAGTGTGTTGGTTTAGATATCTGATTTCTTCTGTTTGTGTTCGTCACAGTTTGTTGGGTGTCTTTTTATTTCATTTTATGTTCTTGATTGTTTCAGGTGTGTGAAATAATTGTGATTCATAGTTTAAAGGTTAATATGGCAGTTTTTCACTTTCAGAAGTCAGTGTTTGATAAATATCATTCTTCTTGAGCTTTGTGACATTTGGTTGTGAATATATCACTAGTATGGTTGTGTTTGTATAGTTGCATGTTTTATTTTTGTTTGTTTGTTTAGCAGTTTGTGTGTTTAATATCAGCTAGTGTTGGAAAAGTTCATTTAAACTGAATGTATATGATTGTGTTAAGATGCAACATACACTTTTGTCATTTACATCTTTTTCCTTCTGTTTATCAGATGAATATGCTAATGAGGCTACAGGAAGCTGCTAACTACTCCAGTGCCCAAAGCTGTGACAGCGACAGTGCCAGTCACCATGACGACCTGCTGGACTCCTCATTGGAGTCTGCGCTCTAAGCCCCACCCTCTCAGAAGAATTCTTCTAGAATCAGAGTCCAGAGAACGTGTGCTTTTAACAGAATATAATGACAGGCCTGCTGGGAGATTTCACAGCTGTAGTGGTAAAATGATGCGGCGTCCAGGACGTGAATTGGAGAGACGGAGTTCTTTTGAATTTAAAAGGTGCTGGTGTCACACACAAAACACTAGCAGAGTGTGTGTATATGCGTGTGCTTATTACATAACTAATACAAAACAACTGGAATTTGAATCTCCAGGGTTCCTGAGGTGCGATCCTTTTGAAATATGTTTACAGAGGCTATTTTAAATTCACTGAGGTGCAAAAACCTAAAGGGCAACATTCTGAATTCTGACCTCGGTGCTGCCAAGGTGCCAAAAGCATGTGTGGTTTACACTCATCTAGCCGGCCCCATCCATCAAACGCCTCTAATACAACAAGCACAAACGTTGTGCATTGTGTCATCGTTGCTACTGTGATGTCATACGCTGATTTGCAGATCTCCACCATTCGATTCGCTGCCAAGCGTAGTGACCTACAGCACCCTCAGCTCAGTCTTTCATTCAAACCCAGTTCCTTCTCTCTGCGGTGCCGCTCGACTGCTTGCAGGAGAGTGTATCAGCTTTGTCAAAAGGCCAGAAAATGGTGCTTTTCTTGCTGCCTTAAATGTGCTGAGCTCTGACGTTTAAACGTGGTGCCACTGTCTTTTCAGAGAAATGATGGCGAAGGACAGAATTGTACCCACCCCATTTTCTTACGAATGCCACGTCCACATATTTTATTTTTGTTACGAATAGCGTGTTAGTGTAAAGCGCCATTATAAAACGGTCCAGATATATAAAGGATAAAAAACAGATGTGATATCTTTATGTAGTCCTAGCTGAGCTGGGATTCACTTGAATTGAGGAGCACAAACCTGAGGTGTGGCTTTGCTAGCATGCCAGTTTTTACTTTGCTATATGTGCATGCACACGGAAACTGTCGAAAATGTTCTGTCCTGTGCATCATCTTCTGTGTGGTCGACTCTCATCCTTTTACTCATTTTGTTTGCTACATGGGTTTTGCACAGTTGAAAAAGTGATTGTAAATATCCTTGCACAGCCTCTTAAAGATGCAGTTCCCGCTCCTCTAGTCTAGCATTACGCTCTCGTGATTTACAAAGAAAAAAGCAAACCAGCAACACGTCCGACCTTGTATGTCTTGTAACTGCTTATTATTACGGAGCTCTAAACTGTACAGTGAAAAGTGTTTTTCAATTTCAGAAAACTTTAGTGTCAATTTTACTGTTCAAGGGTGAGAATCATCCAAAGCGGGTCACAGTTTTATCAAAGACATCAGATCCCAATCGTGTGTAACCTCCATTGCACTGTTACAATTCCCTTCTTGTAGTTTTCAGATACAGTGGCCACAGAAAAGTATATTGACACGTAAGCCACACTTCACCGCAACATATTACCAAAAGATTTCTCAAAAACAGGATTTTCCACTCTTTCTTTTGAATGTGTCTATAATTCATGTGATGAACTACAGCTGTGGTTGTTCCACTATAATAAAATATTTATCTTTATCGAATAAATAACAATAATACCAACAACAATTTCATCAAAATTACAGGATGGTGTGGTTATAACATCTACCAGTAGGGTCTAACTGACCCACGCTAACCAGCCCATCTACAAAAAATCCTTGGAACCAGTTAATTGCTAAAAGTAAAAGCAAATTGGCTCAGAAGCGAATGTTTTCTCAGAACTAATGTTTGCAGATCTCTTGTGTTTTCATCTTTACTGACATTCATACGTTTGGAAATGTGAGTGCTATAATAACATGATTTCATAAAACTGTTTACCCATTTTACTGTGAAAGACTTTTATTTAAGAGTATTTTAAATGTTTGCACATGTTTACAGTAACTGTATCTGTTAGCATGATATACATGGTCAGTAGGTACAATTTATAACATACAGTTTAAGGTGCTATAGTTTATAGAAATGTAGTGATTACATCGTAAGATCACATCCAGACACCTTTAACTCAATCTGACCGTCACTCACACAACACAGAGTGAAACATTCTGAACTGCCGCTATGGTTTTACACCATCAATCTTTCTGTTGGTTCAGGAAAGTTTGTGTTTAATTCCTCAGCACTGGAACGGTGCTGCATGTGTAATTCTGTGCCTGACGCTTTGCTTGTCTACCATTGATCCTGTTCAGTGAAGTTAAAACAACATTTATAAGAAGTGCAGTGAAGATTTCAACTGCCTATCAGTCCCTATAACCTCAAAACAAACACAAATAGTGATTGTCTTTGGTACATTAGTTTGTTTCAGTTGTTTTTGCTTTTTTTAATGTTATTGACCATGTTATTGCAAACACGTCTGTCTGTGATTGCATAACATTTAACTACTTTAAAAATGTTTCTTTTCAGGTGGAACATTTGTTGGTAGACGTTTTATATTTTGTACATTTGTAACATATCGTGTAAATAGAAAGAGCCACAATTTAAATCATCTGGGGGATTTTGTAGTCTTTGTAAAGCCCTAATAAATGGTATTTGGTGTCACCTGAGCATTGACTGTTTGCATTATTTATATATGAGATATTTTGCAAAGTTTTCACAAACATTGTGCAAGTGATTTTTAGATAGTAAAATTCTTACATTGTGCCTTTAAAACCCCTTAAAACATTTTGCATGTTTTATGTAAATGTTTATTTATCTATTTATTTTAAATGAGGAATTACATAGTACCAACACACAGAAAGCAAATGAAGTCACTGACTAAATTGCAAAGCGAATAGATAATTTTAACAATCAAAATCAAGTGAAAATACACATGAAACGTATGAAGCTGCGTAATAAACACATATTTTAGCTCCTCTTGTGCTCATTATATTGACATTCATTTTTCAATTAGATTAACTTGCTGTGCAGAACATCCAACAAGACGTGCAAATAAAGTCAACGTGTGTATATACAGCAGAGTTAAATGAGGTGAGCAAATACGGAGGTACTGTATGAATGTAGAAGGTGCATTATACAGAATGTATATGACCTCTGACCCTAACAGTGCAAAGCATCATTAAGAAGAAACATGCAAAAATATCAGGAGACAGAAGGCATGATAAGGAAAACTGTAAATTATACAGTGAGACAACATTGTTGCTGTGGTTATAATATAGCAGTTTTCCTTTCTTGAAAATGCGGATGTTGTTATCAGCACCTTTATATAACCAGCCATTACATAAAACAACAAATCTGAAGTGACCGAGATCTGATATGTGTCTGTTTAATTGAGTTTAAGATCTTCCACTGATCTTAAAATCTAGCTTTCTGCACACTGACTCTTCCTTCTCCAGCATCACCATGAGACTCGGTCTCTGGCTTTCACTTGTCAGACACATAAATGATTTATCAGTGTCTAATGTCATAATAGCTGATTGTTGAAGTGAGGCAGGAATGCTGGGAAAAGAGACGACCTCACAGTGAAACATTTACCTTGTGCCCTCCGGCAGATGAAGAATTCACTACATTAAATCTCTCCATAATGATGACATGGAGCAGGAGATGATTTGATTACTGGATCATTTTATCTTGTGTTTAAGTCTTGTTTATGACCAGTTGCTCATAATCATGTTCCCCAAAAATGTCTCCAAAGAGTTCATCTATGAACATATTCAAAAAATAAAAAAATTATGCGGTGATTTCCCATTTGCACAACACATGAAAATGCCTTTAACAGACGTATCTTAAGACAACTTTTTATAAGTTATATAAAATGCCTTGTATGGCGTAATAAGATAAATTATAGCTTGAGCGGCCGGTGAAAAGTACAGGGTGTCAGAGTTGCCCTTTTAAACACCCACAATAATTCTATCAGCCTGACATCAGTCAAGCATTCATCAGGTACATGTCTGAGATTCTCACCTATTAAAATTTCCTTCAGAAAGATTTCTTTCTTTGTTTGCTGTTAATTGCCAGCATAACTGCATTGTAAAATTTTAGGTTAAAAATACACAAAGGTGTCACATTCTAATGCCACAAACCTTGTTGCAGGTCCTGTACCATTGCCCTTCAACTTTGTGTTCATTCCTTCAGTTTTAAATACTCTGTCATTGATGAGACAAGCTCATTCTGTGGTAAGAAACAGACACATCATTCATTTATAGATATATTATGATCATCGCTGATTGAAGCTTATGTTTATGACTTACAGAAGTAAACCACACCTTCATCCTCAAGGATATTATTTTCTGTTATGCCTTTCTATTATTTTCTATTAATTAAACCCTGATAATTTAGCTCTTGAATTTGTTGCCACGGTCATAATACCGTACACAGTTTTTATTTATTTACAAAAATGTTTAAAATCTTCATTGTGTCTTCTGCTATTTTTTAATTTTTACACAACAATGATAATTTTGTTCCTCTGTTTAAAGATCTGATTAAAATGTAATAGCCTACTGCGATTTTCTTCTAAACATAAATATAGATGCTTATTTCACTTTGTTTTTAGTGTATATGAATGTTTTCTGTAATGTAAGTATATAGTCTGCAATAAAAAAGCCCCTGCAATATTATTAAACTATTCAAGATTTGTTTTGGGCATCTTACACACAAGTGTTTATTAAAACATAAAACAAGTGTTAGTAAAGCATTCGAACTTTCAATAGGCAGGTGACCCCTGATCAGTTTTGTTTAAATATAATATTATTTAGACTCTTATATTTTATAATAATATTAATGCGTCGCGCGTAATCGCTGCGTGATTCCTTATTCATCACGTGACCAGTGGCGAGCGTTAGTTTGCGTTAGTCTGATGAAGCCGTTAGTTTGCGTTAGTTTGGTGAAGCCGTTAGTTTGCGTTAGTTTGCGTTAGTTTGATGAAGCCGTTAGTTTGCGTTAGTTTGGTGAAGCCGTTAGTTTGCGTTAGTTTGCGTTAGTTTGGTGAAGCAGTTAGTTTGCGTTAGTTTGCGTTAGTTTGCGTTAGTTTGGTGAAGCCGTTAGTTTGCGTTAGTTTGATGAAGCCGTTAGTTTGCGTTAGTTTGGTGAAGCCGTTAGTTTGTTCGTCGTTATTGTGTTTCTCTGCTAATTCTGGGCTCTGTAAGTATTCAGAAGTTTTGTTATATGTTGAGTTTTGAAGCGTTAAATATTTACAGTGTTGCTTTGTGTCGATACAGATGATGTGAGAACAGTTTTCATTCACATAGTGTTTGTTGAGAGA
Organism: Ambastaia sidthimunki; assembly: GCA_036877625.1. NCBI lineage: Eukaryota > Metazoa > Chordata > Actinopteri > Cypriniformes > Botiidae > Ambastaia > Ambastaia sidthimunki. The sequence continues at coordinate 14,070 of JAZGTK010012171.1, forward strand.
AATGGTGATTTTAAGCAGAGAGCATCTATCAGACACGCTCGTTTCTTCATTCATATGACGCGCCTATTAGACAAAAGATAGAAGATAAATATCAACTGTTTGCATGTTATATTGTTGTCGAGTTGCGCAGCGGTGTTGTGTGTGTTTATTTATTGTGTGTTTGTGAACACAGGGATGCGGAGAAATCATCAGGATGCGTTTCATTGCTTCAGACGCAGTGCGGATGAACACACTGTACACGGGTGAGTGAGTTTAAACGCATCATCACGTTTCATTCAGTGTGAATGAAGGCACAGTAACTGTATTCACAACAGCTGAACACTGTACAAACAACTGTTCTTTGAGACAGTGTGATATTGTCTCCTTCATGAAGGGATGAGAGTCATCTGAGCACATATGCAGTTAAATGTCAGAATAAGAACTGATGTGGTATCAGCTCACTGCTGTCCGTATCATCAGCTGTTCACATCTGTGTATTTACACACTTTCAGGCAAAGTGTGATGATTTTACAGATGGTACTAAGTCACTTACATGGCCTGTACACTCACCAGTCACTTCATTGGCTACACCTGTGTGATTCTGTGTGTCTTTAACACAGTTATTTAATTAGCCAATCATGTGACAGCAACTCATGCGGGTTAGACACGCAGACGGGGGCAATAAGATCTGCAAACGTTTGTAGCGTAAGTGATTTCTGTTAATTACAAACATCACTGTGACAGGTAAGAATTATGTTTTTTTACAAACTTGTATTTGATTGGAAAAACAGAAGTGAGAAGTTCAAACAGTGGCTGTTCATGTTTCATTGATGGTGTTATTTTGTTCCAGTCCAGTTAGGTTCATGTCAAGCATTCACCTGTTCTACTTTGATGTAAAATAATTTTCACATTTCCTGTGAGGAGGATGTAAAATAGAGGCTGCAGTTCTGCTCAGCTGCTTTAGGTTGTCAGTTTGTGTGCTGATATGTAAGAGTTTAATCTAGTTTAGCTCAGCTGCTTTAGGTTGTCAGTTTGTGTGCTGATATGTAAGA
>JAZGTK010012172.1:0-15099 GCA_036877625.1 Ambastaia sidthimunki
GTGAAAAGCGCCAAATTTGACACACACTGACAGCTGACGATCCAGCCAAAGACTTACGTCATGTGCTGAGTCACTTCCGTCCGTATCGCCTGGTGACTTGTGTTTATCTGATGGGGGGACGTGTGAGCAGGGCAGCCTGTGCATCATGTTCATGTCTTCATATATCGGATCTTCAACTAATGGCCTGGCAGGTTTCGGGGTTTGATAAATGTTCTGATGGCTTTGTGTTTGCAGAAAATCTCTCACGTTAGCCCCAAGCTCCTCAGCCTGCACTGGAGAAAGAAGACCCAGCCGGTTCGCTGGTGCCAGGCCCTGACGTCCGTGTACAGAACACTTCCACCAGCCAATGCTGCCCACCACATTTCTTTCGAGCACAGCAATGATGTCACCTTTACAAAAGGCCAGCTCATCATCACTCTCAGCCGTGTTGTCAAAGAGAGCTTTGGCAAACAGGGTCTAAAGGAGAAAGTAACACAGAAGACATGAGAATGGATGGACATGGTGACACGCAATGATGTTTGAACAAACAGTGGCTTTGTGTCGTGGGATAATGGGTTTGTGCGTAGCTAGGCACGACTTATGAAAGAACGATGTAGTGTTATTCCTTAGATATCTCTTTGTCTTTTAGTTTCTGGGCTTGCATCAGGCCTGTATATGTTTATGGATGAAACATACGATGGCTTTGAGATGATACTGCCGTACATCAGTTGTGCATTTACTGTTGATGTGACCAAAAGACAGCAACAGAAAAAATAAAGTCCTACTTTTAAAAGGTGTCTGTCCTTTTTAATGGGTGTGTACAATGTAAACAGCTCTGTCAATTTGGTTTTGTCACATCCAGTGTAAACAGAGTGTTAGAGCAGATTGTACCAACCCTTATGTGTTTTAATAACCATGGCTCATTAAAAATGGTTTATAAGTATTGCAGCATTGCTTGGCATGAGTTTCACGTTTTCTTTCGAAGTAGCAACTGGGGTGGAAGAGAAACAATATTTCAGATATTGCCAATATCAACATTATTAGTTACATCTTTTACATGAGAACTTTTAGCCAAAAGGAGAAAGTCTGTAAGTTTAACAGACTTCATTATCAGATCAGTTTCTTCAATATAGCCTGAAACTCAAAACTAGGTATAAACGTCTAATACTGCTCCAAACTCCTCAGCAAAAGTCAGATAAGCGAGAATACAAACTCTGGGCATAGGTGTATGGATGAAAGCTGTATTTGTCTGGTTCTCACTTCCTGCCACAACTTCCTTTAAAAAAAAAGGAAATATCGTCACCAAACTTCCCCTGCATGTCTACACCTCTTTCCGAATTCAGAATTGGTTCAGAATTGTTTAAAAGTGGAAAACAGAGGGAACAATGAATCCAGTCTGGAGGTTTAAAATGATACTTGTGTACATCAATTGTGCATTTACTGTAGTTATTTATAAACAGCCCGTCGGACATGCACACACACCTGCACCTGCAGATCATACAGTAAACCAGAGATCTGATGCCTGTGGCATTTGGAGAGCCCCTCACTCAGCACACATTACCACACACCCACACACACACACAAACACACACACGCTTTCAGTATGTGCACAAGTCCATTTAAACCCTGTTCCATGTGCTCACAAATTCCTCAGTACCAACAGTGCACCAGCTCCTAAAATACATCACATCTGAACACATCATGAACTCATGTAGTGTGAACACAGATCTCTTGCAAGCAGGAAGCTCACACCTGAAATAAATGCAGACATGAAATAAATGTGTCTTTAAAATGCAATGATATGCCTAATATAATAATCTGTTTTTAAAAAAATAATGTGTTTAATACAACAGACACATTATATACTGTATACTTACATATACTGTACTGTATAGGTATATAGTTATTTTTTATTTCTTCTTGTATAGTTATATATTTATTTTTTATTTCTATTTACTTCTTCCTTCTTATTTTCTCTTAAGAGCAACTGTGAAAAGGCAAAGCAATTTCCCTCTGGGATTAATAAAGTTCTTTAAATCTTGAATCAATAATCTGTCTTTTAAAATGTAACATTGTGTCTTATATAATAATCTGTCTTTAAAATGTAACGATGTATCTAATATGATTATGCGTCTTTAAAATGTAATAATGTGCCTAATGGACTGTCTACAGACAACTAGGTGACCCACTCTGTATCTTCCTCCTAACGTCGCAATATACGCGTGTGTGTGTATCTGTGCGTGCATGCGTGTTCAGTAGCAGATCCTTAAAACTTCCACCCCGTATCCTCTTCCCCCACACACGACAGCCTTCCTTCCCGATCTCTCGCTCCTGTTGATAAGAGCCAGACGCGAGCGATGCCTTAAATGGATCGCGTGGACAAATCTTCTGTAACAAAGCCCCCATTCAGCTCACACGAGCTGACACACCGAGCACCTGTTCTGCATGTAAACCCTCCAGTCGGTTGCAACCATTGCAATGCTTTGGCTTCAGCACAACGACCGCAACAAACCACAGGCCCTCCCACTCGAAGCCACACAAACATGCTCTCCGCCTGCATGGGAACTTTGCTGCAGAAACTCATGTTGTGTGTAGGCCACGCATGGTAAACGTGCACATGTATATTACAGGCAGCGTGTGGTCCTGCTGGCACAATATGGTTACGGGGTCCGAAAGAAATTGTTTGGTACTAATGTTATTGAGATTTGTGCAAAAGCTCGACTGGTACTGTTGAGGTTTAAACAGCAGTATGTGTGTCTCAATGGACGCAAAGAAATTTGACCTGATGTAAACAGAAGTTAACCTAGTCAATGTCACAAATTGCTTGTTTTGCTTGGTAAGATGGAAAGTATGTCGAACCGTAAATATTTATAGTCAGTCAAAACGTGTCTTTGTTTTAAGTATTTTTAAATCCCAAAATATTCTGTTTAATTCCTGGTTTCAATTAGAATTTGAATGGCAGACCTTCAATGTGGTCTCAGACTTTTGGACCCCTCGTACCTTCATGAACATCATGTTGATGTTTCCAGGAGGAGCAATGCTTTCACAAGAATGTGTATTCGTACGACTGTACACGTGTCTTTGGAGGCAGGAGTGCTGAGTGTGTACATTTCTGAGTGTTTATTTGCAGTGTGTGTGTGCTGTGAGTGTACAGTGAGAAAGGAGGTCAGATTCAGCTGGGATTCCTGCACACGCCTGCCTGCGCAGATCAGAGCTGGACAGCTGGACTGAGCTCTCAAGCAGCTGCCGCTCTCCTTCATGTGTGTGTGTGTGTGTGTGTGTTGTCTGGGCAAATGAACAGTATCAGTAAGATAAAAACTGCATGTATGTTATGTTTTAATGCACTAATAAAATCCAGGTTTATAGCATTATAGATCATAGAATTTATATACATATAAATGATAAATTGCATTATATATCCTGTTCATACACGACACATTCTTGAATTTAAAAACAGTGATGGATTTATTGCAAAACACATTTTAAAGTATAACTACTTTACCTTTCGACCTTGACACACATCTTAACAACAGTGATAGTGATATCGAAATGAAGACACATTTTTTTGTACAGCTATTTGATCATTTGCTGAACAAGAACTCTGCTAGTAGTTAATGGCAATTCACTGACCAACATTTTGCATTTTAATGAAGAAACAATCTCCACAATAAAAATGTTTTCGTCTCAACATCTTTTCTTTTAACAGTTGTGTAAATCGTTCCATTCTCCCACATTGAACATAAATGCTTTTCTGTGGTCAGCACTGATCAGTAAGTGTATAATAAGCAACTATAGCATGTGAAACCTGCCCTCCCACTCACTTTAACCCTTTAACCCAAAGGTAGGTGAAAATGTAGAACCCGGTGTCAGATGTGTGTCCAGCGACCCAAACGCCAGCTACAACACCCAGCTAAGAAGCAACGCAAAGAATGATACAAACGCAGACATCAGATCTCTTCATCTTTAGCCCTGTCAAACGCAACATCCTTTTTTCCATTTCAAAACATCCCGCATGAGACTAAACAGAAGCTGTTGGGGCCACAAAAGTGTCCATATCTCTGTAAAAATTCTCTCAGTTATCAAAAACGTTCTTGCAGTAACATTAGTAGATGTATATATGTATATATATATAAACATTATTTTTAAGTTGTTAGTGGAACGTTTTAAAAATGTTACCGCCTTTAAAAATGTTGGAACAATGTTCTTATAACCAAGCAAAATATCAATACAAAATGTCTAATAAACTGAATGTCATGAATGTTCTCACAACTTTCAAAATAACATTATTAAAGTTTTTGTAACTTACGGTAACATTAGGGAAACATTCTTACAACCCAAAATTGTTAGCTGGGAAAGTCACTGTCAGACTCAGGCATTGCACATCTTTCTTTATGAGGGCAGGAAGCTGCCTTGTTAAGTTGATATATTAGACTTTCCCACACTGTGCATGAGTAAGTTCAGATGTAGGCCATCCAGGACACACTGAATTCAAATTTTGTACCCAAGGAAAAATTCCACTCATTTTCCAAACTTTTCCTGCCTTGGGAAATCCTTATAGCCTAGAAACTTGATTCAAAGTGACAAATAATCGTGAATTTTCCCAAGCGGTGTTGACATGTGAAAACTTGAAGTGACACTACAAACGGTACCACATTGTTCAGAAGCGTTATACCACAATGATACATTGCCACGCAATGGTGATAACACATCAGATTGGTTTATTTCAATAAAGATGTTCAGCGTGAGACATTTTCTTACTCTGTTTTTAATACGTTTCTTTCTTCTAGTACTTTGTCAAGCAACTAACTTTTTTTAAACAGGCCTCTGATGGTAAGAGATAAGATGTCAGCGAACAGTACAACTCTACCCACCACTATTATATCTTTAACACATCTGACCTAAACTCTCCTTGTATTTCCTGTGTGAACAATGACTAATATCATACAAAAGTCCTAATGCTCCTCATCTACTTCCTGAAACCCAAGAATTCACATGGCTGTGCTTATGTATATTTTCAGGGAGTGTAAGATTATTAATAACTGAGTGATGTGTATCGGCGGATCAGTTAATTTTCCTTTTTGCAACAACTGAGACTTGAAATAAATGCACAACAGGAAACGTTACACGACTACGAGATGAATAGATCAGAAGATTTAACATAAAGATTACGTTGGACGTTTCTAACATCCTGAAAGCTGGAAGTTTGTGGAACTATTTGTGGACTATTTTTGCCAAACTGATTTTTTTATGCTTTCTTGGTTTTATTGAGCGGTTCATTTCCTGACCCCTCGTGTCTTCTGCTTTTACTCGTCTATGTTCTCACCGCATCTGAACCTCTTCCTGAAGCTGGAGCAACCAAGAGTGAAGTTACAAATGCTGTGTGAAGAACAAATGTTTTCCAAACTCATCACGTGGGTTTTGTACTGCAAATACAGTAAATCACACATCCTATTTGTGTTGGAGCGAAACGGTACATTTAATTAAGTGCCAATTGTGAACTTCCTATTGGTGCCAATTTCTGATCTAGGGAAAAAGAAAACAAGCTCCCCCTGACAACGTATAGCCATTGGTCACTATTGAAAGAGCCTAAATTCTACATGTAGGGTAAAAGTAGCTGTTTTATATTAAGACCGTTGCGTCGGAGGTGTGGGGGTAGAGGAATTAAATCTGTCTGTGTGAGTTATTTTCGCTTTTATTAGGAATCATCACAGGTGATTAAAATAAACATGATAAATGGATGATCAAACAAAAACAGAATGGAAGTCTTTCTGGATGCAATATCTTGCTTAACATGATAATTATACTTGTGTTTAACAAATAAAGATTGTTAGCCATAAAAAATCTTATTTAACTATAAGTTCCACGTTCTACCAAAAAAAAAACAACAACAGGTTATAAGTCACTGCAAGTAAAACGCATTTTCTGGGCCGGAGGAAATGCTGATATTATATCTTCACACATTTGGTGGGATGTGTGATGCCTTTAACCTTTTCAACTCAGACCCAGTTTCAAACAGAGCCAGAAACTTGTATTCTGCGCTCTTTCTTTATATCATGTTACTCGGCTGCCTTTGCAAATTGTGGACGACTATAGAAAGTTCAGCCCGGCTAACAGGGAACGTTCTCAGAACGCTGGCTAACGTTTTCTTAAAGTTCTCCGAAAGTTTTCATAAACGTTTTTGCGTTAACATCAGTGCAACGTTTTTTGTGGTTATATATCATATCATATCAAAAAGGTTAGTCGTAGGTACTTAGTGGAACGTCTTAAAAACGTCACAGAACTAAAACGTTACGGAAACGTTCTTACAACCTAAATTTGTTATCTAGGGGGTTAGGAGCAGAAATGATGCAAATTTGAAACACCAGAAGTTGGTGGTCAGTCAAGTTAAAAAAAAAATAGTCGTACATAAAACCGGTTCCTGTTTAAGAGTGACAATATGTTTTGGAATTTCCCTGCTGAATTATTATTGCAATTGTTATATCTACAAATATTTAAGATGTACTAGTGTAGCTTGACTATCTGAACAACACAGTAAAGCACTTTAATGTCATGCAAAAGAATGAATGGTTTAGAAATAACTTGTACTAACCTCCATCTTCTTACGCTACGAGTCCGATGACCAAACAGGTAATCAATCCCATTCAAAAGTGCATGTAGATCAGACACAGCATCTGTAAAATCAGCTTCAGTCTCTTCGTCTGTCTGTCTATATCTGTTGATTTCTCCAGTGTCTTGCTGCGGTTTCCACACATGCACATTTGCCTCAATAAACCCACCGAACAGACGCTTCACAACAAGAGGCGGGGCGTGAATAATTCAGACACGCCTTGTGCGTTACTATCGTGCATTTCAGCCAATCAGAGCAGGAAGACCTGGGAGCGAAACGGGGCGTGGCTAGATGTATGGACACGCCCACAACTCAGACTAACTCAGGTTCTAAAATAATGACATTATTTGTGTGTCTGTATCAGCCAATCCACCCAAAGCAGAAGTTGAGCAGAAAAATTCAGAGAAGTGTCTTTTGAGCATTAGGCCCCTCTTTTTGTTTTCTCTCTTTCACTCTTTCACAGAAGTGATTTATTGATTTATTGGTTTAATGGGACAGTTTGTTTAGATTCCTGACTAAGTTGTCAGGACTACAAACAGAACCACAAGAACACTGGAAGACCAGCACTGACATTGGACAAAGACACAAAAAATGTTTATACACTGAACAACTTTTAACATTGTTTGTAAATGCTTCATATCTGCTGAAAGTCTTGCGCTTATTATTAATTTTTTCCTTTCCATTGTAATAATTGTACTGAATCTAAAGTCAAACTGTACAGATAACACCATTACTGCACTGTAATTTACTCCACGACTATAATATCTGAAAACGATGAGTGAATGAATGAATGAATAAACACGGATCTGACACTAATTAAAAGTAAGTAGTATTCTTTTAACAATATATCAGTACTGAAACTCTCTCCAGCACTGCAAAAAGAGGATTTTGAAACTGTCGGAGGAAATACCCTTTTCTAGTAAGATATTTAGACATACTATATATGAAGCAATTTAGCCTTGTGCGTAAAAAAAAACACATGTCAATTAAATGTCAACTGACTGATTCACCATCAGCTGTGATTCATACTTTACACTGGAATATAAAGTTTACAACACAGAACCTTTTCAAACTGTCTACATACATCACAGGGGCCCTGACAGTCATATGAACATAACCGGTAACAGGTCTGTAAATGAGTAATATTGCAATTCATCTGGTGGTAACAAAGGCTGTTTCCACTGTATTCGTGAGAGCTACCAACAATTAACCACAAATAAGATATAAAAAGAAAGCACAAACCACGACGAGCTTCAAAATGAAGTTACTTCGAAACAGCCAAGCTGAAGGTTGCACATTGAGTGTACAAAGATGCACACCCAACAACACTAAATAAAGGGCTGCTTGATAAGATTCAAGGAAGAATTGTCAGTAGTACTAATTTAAACAAAGAATCATGATGCATCCAGGAATCGACTTTTTTGGCACCCTTACTTCCAAATATGAGCATTACTAATGATCTGTTGTAGCCTAATAGTGTTTCAATGGCATGCAGAAACCCAGCAGATATGCAAGACTGAATGACACAAACATCTTTTCTCTCAGAGTTTTTTATTATAAGACAAAGGCACAGAACACAAATCGAAAGTAAATAAAAACATTTTAACTTTTTAGGCACTTGCCATATAGAGTAATACTCAACTACTTTGTTGTAAAACATACAAATAACTATTTTTTTTCTAGTTGTGAATGTAACATCAATGTAATGTTAGAGCTGAATGCATAGATGTTACTAAATGGTCTTAAATCTATTATGTAAAAATGTAAAAGTGGCACATCATTTTCCAACAGTGACACCAAAGTACTGCAGGCAAAATGCAGCTGTAAACTTTACAAAGTCTTTGGACAACAGGATCCCTTAATATTGTGTGAAAATCTAGAGTTGGGAATTATTCTCTGCTGTTCGTGAATCCCAGAAGCACAAGCTGAAGGTTCTTTCATCTGGTAGAAACACATAGTTCTCGGTGTGGTTGAAGACACCCTGAGTGTCGTGCGTTTGTTGACCACTGAGCCCCACGCCTGCCAGAAATGAGCGTGAGATGATAAGAGGGCATGTTACCATTATTGAAAAAAAACTCCACATAGGTGGTTTGCTGACACAAATGGTACTTCCACTTTATATCTCAAAGGTCCATATTATAATGTTGACAATAGGCTTACCAGTGCAATTCCACAAACACAAACTTGACATGCAAGTTGATGCTGCAGTGTTTTGCATTGTTTGTTACTTTAAACAGTGTTTAGCTAATTCTTTTGGAATTATGGAGTTATGAGAGACTGTATTAAACATTTGTGCCATTGAAAATTAATTAGTCAAATTTCAAAACCATTTAAAACAACGATACTATAAAGGAGATTAAATATTGAGAATGAAGTTCATCCATGTGATCATACAGTGTTCTGATCACAGGATGGTTCTCCATGTTCTGCTGGGATGTTTCATTCATCACCTAAACCAAGCAGAACTGTCAGACTGTTAATTTTAAAAAACTAGAAGACTTCAACGACCCCTCCATACATACAATGCAACAGATGCCATATCTGATATTCTGGTGGACTGACTAGTCATAAAGATATCTCATTACATCCTGATAGCAATTACTAAGTGGTCTAAAAATATCTATATAAATATATATGTTCTGTTGAAGACACAGGGCCATCTTCTGTCTGAATGTTCTGCTGGAGGAGGCTTTGGAGATAAGGAGGGTCTGAAAGGCAGGTGGGATCTTATGCTTTCAAAGCTAGCTTGCTATTGCTAGCCTCTCCGAAATTGCCCACCCTACCTTTAACTGCATAAAATAATAGTATTCCTCAAAAACCAACAAACAGAGGCCTATGGATTATGTGCAACTGAAACATTACATACAAAAAGAGTTTAAAGGCAGAAAGTAATGGCATTTTTGGCCAGCATGTGTTCTGTGTCCAGGATCTTAATCAATAGATTTGCAGAGCCTCTTGCAATAAGTTGCCCATCGCGGCTGTAAGTGGCGACTCGACACAGACCCTTATGAGAAGTGACATAGCAGGTCTCAAATTCTGGGGCTTTTGGGGACATGGTCTGCAAATCTACATCAAACTCCAGATGGATTCCCACACAAGGTGCCACAGTGCCCGAGTGACCAATGGCATATTGATCAGCACTGTCATCAATCCTATGAAATCAATAGAAAATTCAGAAGTTTAGGCATAGATGGGGTGTAATTCTCATAACTGACACAAACAACGTTTGTCACACTTAGGTAGGGTGGGCAATTTTAAAGAGGCTAGCAATAGCAAGCTTGCTTCAAGTATAACATCCCACCCTCTTAAAAACAAAATATTTAAATACTAATACTAAAAATAATAATAATTTAAATACTAATAATTTAAAACATATTTAGACACACATAGTCATTAATATCAGAATGTGAACAGACTTTCAACCAGCCCAACAAAAATGTTTCTGAAAAAAATCACCCTGCCTTTAAAATAGAAAAGCTGAAAACTGCTTCAGTAGATGAAAAGAAATATTTATCACAACCAAATCATCTTTATTGATAGCTGTCTGTATTGAGACAGCGCACCCTGCAGTTTGAACTCACAGGTGACTGTTGTGTAGTTGTCGCATTCAATAAGATGCAGATGCTGGAGAAGATTTAAACCAGCTTGTTTCTGCAGAAAACAAAGTATCACCTCTGTACACACTAGAGTAAACGCGCTTTTAATGGCCAATATTGCGTTCTGTGTAGGGAGCTTATTATAGTTTTAAAGACATCATTTTATTTTAGTGTACTTTTGTCCTAAAATAACTTTTAATATTACAAACTGCCCATCGCTTTAAAGTTCAGCCAGGTGTGCTTTGGACTGAAGAGTTACGAAAGCAACAATAGCAACGTAAAGAAAATTTCATTCATTTCCAAGTTGCAAAACAATTTACGACGATACACGCTAGTACGTTTTGCGCGTTTACGTCATGACGCGCATGGCATTATGGGAAAGCCTGACAAGTTAAAAGTTCCGTCTGAGTTAAGTTAAAAGTCCCTTTCTGGTCCCAGTTTTCGTGTATAATGAGAGAACTTTTACCAATTATATTAAAATTTCTTACATTATATAATGCTTAACAGATCAGTAGTAGATTAAATATAATTCTAATTATAAAAAAACCTGTAAAAACTTTCATTCATATATTTATGTACCTGGACAAAGAAAAATGCAATTAATTTGCCCAAAACTGCGCAACTTAAGTATCAGCCTTTTACATATTATTATTCAAATAGTCATTTAAACGGTGTGTCATTATAGAGATATTAAAAACAGATCAACCCTTTACGATTCACACATTGGCACACAGTGCAATAGTGAGATATTGTAAACAACTCACCAAAATAAACAAGCACAGCATCAGGGCCATTTTAAATGACATTTTTGTCTTTATTTACAAGCTTTACATTTCCTCTGCAGGTCTTCATTACAAAAACACTGAACAGTCCTGGAAATGTTTTGACTTGCATTCATTGTTTGCATTTCCTCTTCAATGCATTCAGCTAGTGGATTCTTCTCACCAAGAATCTGTGGATTATTTGAGCTCTTTCAGGATGCATATTTATTTTTTATTCTTGTTTATCGTCTTGTTATTTGGAAAGTTCATTGAGCAAGCCAAAGCACGTGTAGATCTTCCAACAGAGGTTTTAGCCGTCTCGATCCCGGACCAGCCACCCTTCCGCCAAGGTTTTATATTTATTTCTTTCAGAGTGGAAAATCTTTACCCTGTTTTAAGGTGATTCACACGAAATCCAGGGTGGCCACTTACACATTTTGACAAAATTAATATTACTGTTATGATACATGTTTATTCTGTTATTTCTATCGTTGTTTTTCTTGCCTGCAAATGTTAAATAAAACTCCGTATTTGCAGCCTTTTAAAAAAATAATAAATTAAGAGTTCAGAACCTATTTTTAAGTCTCTTCTTTTAGAAGTAACAAAAGAAAAAAGTCAAACTTTAAAACAAAAATATTTTCTATATATATGATACAAGTATTTATTGTTCCCTCTTGTTGTAGAGTTCCAGCTCAAAATGGCCGTCTAAAGTTATATTGTAGAGGACTCTGACCGGTCCTGTATATGTTGAAGTATGTCTATAGCTTGACTGTTACAGTCTGGGTTCAGTTCAATGTTTGTGTCAGTAACGGGCCTCTGGGCGTCGGCCGCTTGCATGTGTCAATTATCCTCTGACTCCTCCTCCGCCTCGCGTAACCAGGTGAAGAAGGCGGTGACAGACTTTAGGGCCACGCCCTTCCCCTGCTGCTCTGCTGGGTCTTTACACGTCTCCCATTTATAGAAGGCGTCCTCTGAAATGACATCCTCATCATAAAGGCAGTCGAAGAACATTCGCAGGAGATCTGCAGGCAGAATAAACAAAATATGAATGCAGGACAAAATAAACGGTGACTACGAAAGCGCATTTCTGTGGTGGAAACGGGTGACTAGATGTACATAGAAAGAAAGGTCTACGCACTGGGCGGCTGATCCAGGGCCACGTTCAGATCCTGAAGGGCATAAAGGGCCTGTAGCTGTCGCTCAGTGTCCGAGTTAAAGTATTTGTGTAATATAGGCAGCCGCCTCTGGATAACAGTTGTGTCCACTCTACAGGAAGTGCTTTCATCTGAAGGAGAGAGAGAGCAGAAGACAGACAGACAGATTTAAGTATTAAATCACTTCATTAAATCATTTATGTATTAAATCACATTCCAAGCAATACAAGCAGAACGAAAAGTTCTCACCTTTAACTGCTGCCTTACATACGGCTGTCATTAAAGCTCTCAAAAATGGAGAGGAACTCATCTGAGATTCGTCCAAATTAGCCTGAAAAGGAAAGCAGCTTAGTGTCCTGGCACAATTTTTAATACACTTGTTTTTATTGTATATACGTATTTAAAATGTTAAGCAGGTTTTGTTGATCTGCTTGATCTACAGATGTTTTAGTTGGTCGTCTTCGCCTCACCTCGATCCAGTCAAAGATCTGCTCGTCATTGGTCATGTCCTCCAGCAGGAGGTTCTCAAGCTGTTTGTGAAGCTCCTCAGGACTGAGGCGGAGCTTATCTGAGGCCGGGGTGACGTTGGAGCGGTCTGACACAGTGAACTCTAACTTCTGTACAACAAAGAACAAGAAAGATATGATTTGGCATTCAATACCTCACACTTCAGAACAATATTTAAAGGCTTTCTGTGTGTGGTCTTCCTGAAAGCTGAGACTAAAAGCTAATTTTCTCTTAAACTCATAATTCAGTCAGGATGGAGATCTGATGATGATTGTTCTGTGTGGCTTTATTCCATGTTCTCTCCTGCACAGATATTTATTTAGGTTAGAAGGACTTTGTGTTTAGGCTGCATCAATGGTTTGGCCTGCTCACCTGTTGTGAGATGAAGGCAGTAAGATCTTCTCCGTCTGGCAGGAAGTCGACCCAATTCAGCCCAGACTCCCTCCACAAGTCTCCAACTTTCCTATGGCTCTATAAAATTCCAAAACCATGTAAATACACAAAGCAAAACAATAAACGGCCGCTTTACCTGTAATTTTTACCGTCTCAGTTGCGTTTGTTTATGAAAACTGATCATTTCTGGCAGCCTCATGCAGGGGCCTCCAAACCACTAATGACAACTGGACAGAAATCGACTCAAGGTTCTGAAAACACGCTGTCGACTGAAGTTGAGCTTACCATTTGTTTGCATAGCAGGTGCAGTATTTCAGAAAATAAGATGGCAGCTCTTCCCACGGGGAGTAGCGGTTTACTTAACTCACTGCAGAAACAAAACAAATCTTCATTAGACGCTAAAGTGACTCGCTGTGACAGCTGTGCTCTGCAAGTGTCCGGAATCACTGCATCTACTGAGCACAGTCAAACTGTTAAAGCCCCGGCAGAAATAAACACTGATACACGGATGTGTGTTGCAACTGCTGAGTTTATACTTGTCTATATACACTGAATTCTGCGCTTTAAGTTATTGGGGCCACCAGAGGGGTTTTTGTTCGTACTCAATCCCTGATATTAAAAGCCATGTTGTCTGCAAATGTTTTGGTTTTGCAGTCTACAGTAAACAGCATAATGTTCAACTGGTCAAAAGGGAAAGTTCTCAAAATGTTGGATAATGTTCTCTCAATTAGTAGGCTTTTTTAACATTATATATCATACCAAAAATGTTATTCTTAAATTGTTAGTGGAACGTTTTGAAAAAGTTTGAATAACGTTATGACCAAGCAATAATCTTAATACAATGTCTAACAACTGGACATTCCTAGAACTGTCAAAAATACATTTTTAACATTTTTGTTACTTAATAGAAACGTTAGGAAAAACGTTAGCTGGGCAGGTCCTGACTTCAATCCTTATCCAGAACACGCATTTCCTAAAAGATCAATTTAAAGGAAAATTCCACCTCACCAACAAAAAACTCTCTTAAATTTAACAAACTTTAACTAGGTTTTGGAGGTGGAATGCTGCTTTATCTTAAAATTACACCAAGACAACAAACAGACTCAATGTGACAGAATCTAGTTTCATTCTGAGTGTTCGCACAGCTGCTGTTAATCCAGACCTGAACAGATCTCTCATGGGAATCCCTCCCTCTCTCAACAGAGGACTCAGCAGCTCGGCGAGATAAAGCCAGATGAAGGGAACATCTATGGTCATGTCATCAGCCTGCTCCAACATCTCTGAAAACCTACAGAGCAAATACACCCAGACAAACCATTCAGCTTTATTTTCAAGCTCCAAACATACATATAACATTAATAATATAATACTGCACAACAAAATGCATTAATACAGAATAAATAACAGATCTTTGTGTGTGTGTGTGTGTCCGCTCACCCTTTGTAGAGTTGTGAATGGGGCAGGATGCCCTTCTGAATCAGCTGATAATACAAGAGCCCCATGTGTTCTCTGGCTATCTGACTGCGCTCCAGTGTGCACTCCAGACCCACACGCACAAACACACACAGCACAGAGGGCTGTTCAATCTCCAGCACGCACTGCACCGCTTCCTGCAGACACACAACACACACAGCAGATGAAAACAAACATCAGTGCAACAGTACAGTACACAACGACATACTGGAGAAATCTGCGCTTTCAAATGTATTATACTGGAACAGAAACGAGTCTCACACTGCACAAATTAAGGTCCATATCGAAATGATTTACTGTTGTGAAGGAACTCGACTGGCCTGCACAAAGCCCAGATCTGTCCCAACAGCCTGTGCTTGACCTCACTGATGCTCACGTCTTGTTAAACATTTAATGTGAAAAACGTGGCAAAAGCACTAATGCTGTGCTTCTATAACAGCTTCCACTCTTCTGGAAATGTTTGCCACTAGATTCATTTTTGGACATGAACTGCATCATTATTTATTATTTATCCAGAGAAATGACCAAACCCTCATAATCAGACACATACAGATCTTTTGGCTATAAAGTTTATATTAATACAAGAATCGTTTCCTACAACGCACTGTGCCAAACACGACTTTTTATTT
>JAZGTK010012173.1:0-15099 GCA_036877625.1 Ambastaia sidthimunki
TACACATATCAAATGACATGCTTTTCACTGCCATTATCTGAAGCTTTCAGCCATTCTGTGAAACACTATAAAGAAAAGTAACATAATTGCTGTTTCATTTCAAAACCATGTCAAAAACAAGTACAGCAGCCTGAAGTAATCAATTCATTGTAATGTATTTTGAGAAACTTCTTAGGGAGCAGAAAATGGCTTTACATGTATTATAAAAGAGCTTCTTATTGTTTAAAGATTGCCATCAATGGTACTCACTGTCCCATTCGCTGCACAACAAACATCTTCAGATGGCTTGATTTAAACATTTGTTTGGAACCAAAGATCTGATTCCCTGAGCTGGCTGACATCAGTTACAGATTAAGTCTGCGCTCTTAACAAGGACGTAGCCTGACCTATTTGCCTCAGTTAACACACTAACTTAATTGTATGTTTTTGAATCATACAGTCAAAAGATCACAGTCAATGTTGTGAGAGAAACTTCAAATTAAATATACTCCACTTGGGTTTTTACAGCAGAGATAAGAAAAATAAGGAAATCAAGGAAAATAACAAAAAATGAAATACTAAAGAAGAAAGGGGATATTTTTAATAAGCACACAATGTACAAGGCAATAGATGCAAATAACCACTCTTAATAACTGTTCCACTGTGGTTATATTAAGAGTGTGTGGCAATGGTATGATAGCAGAGTGCTACGGTCGCTAATCTTAGCACGCTAATGCTATAAGCTGAAAATAACATGCTAAAAATAGCTGACCCACAGAGCGAGCAACAGGCCTGCTTGCCTGCTTCACTCAGATGGCTGTTGTTGAACCGCATACTTCTGTATAATGCCACGCATGCCTGTATGGGGCTTTCACTGAACACAAGAGCTTTAACTGGTTCGCCTATGTTTTACGTATGTTCACAGGTCACTGTTTGATATGTTGTGCAAAACTGGGTGCCATACTGCCCTGAATGGTAAACTTACCCCCCTAACAGGTTAATCCAGTCTGCTGAGCTTTATTCAAGGAGACAGCTCGATATTTAGCATGTCTTCGTGCGTAATACACGTCTTTGAAGACTTACAAATGAGGGCTAGAACTATATCTAGAAAGACAGGATTGCATTATGCCTTGTGTGAAGTTGGTGTGTTTGTGTCTGTGTGTTGATCTGTAGATGATAAATCAGCACACTTTTAGTTATGTTACAGTCAAGCTTAAATCTAACTAGATAAATTTGTGTGGTTCAGCAATGATAAGGCATTTCAGTGCAATAAAAAAAATTCAGAGGCGAAGCAATCTTCCCCACAATTCTTTCAGAAACTGAAAACAACTCTCATCTGTCTTTTTCTTATCATGCACTTCCTTTTCCCCCTAACCCGCCACCCCATAAGAACTAAAAAAAAAACTCTCAAATTATGGATTTTCCAGAAAACACCATGTTCTGGCAATGCTAAACTGGTCAGAGGTTGTGACAGCAGCTTTCTGGCATTGGCCACGAGTCATAAACGGCAAAGAGCAAATATGAGTCACGCTCAAAATTTAGATGATCAAGTAAACACGTCCTCTCTCGTGATGTCAGTCCCAAACACTTTGCACACACTTTGTGTCGTTTCAAAAACAAAACTGTTCATTGTCTTTGGCAAATACCAAAAGTAACGTGCCTTTCGTGTTGACGGCATATTTCTGTCAGGAAGTTTCCTTTCCCTGAATTAAAGGCTAAAATCACACAACATCCTGTATACGCTGGAGTCTCTGTTCTGTTTTCATGTCCTTTGTAACCTACACGTCTCTGACGTTTGGCAGCTTAGCCGGAATGACGTCTGACAGGATAATTACTTGCACTTCAAACCAGCCCTTTGTTAGTTTAGTGATTTAATGTTAAAGCCTCTAATAGAAATCCACAGAGGACTGCTGCCCTCCTCAGAACTTTCCTCATGCAGATGAACAGCCGCAATACAAACATCATGCAGTTCAGACACCACAGCGCTGCAGTTACACACCTCTCTAAACAGCAACTGCGCTGAATGCACTTGAATCGCAGCAAATATACTGTAACTCTCACGATGTTGCTACAAGTTTACAATCGAATTATTTCAATGATACAGAAAGCAATAGATAAAGACATGAAGATAAAAAGTCACCCGAGCTGTTGACGTTGTGCATGTCAGGGTCGTGGGGGGTCCGAGGCAGCCGGTGTTTGCCGATGCTGTCTGTGGAGAAACAGGAGTCAGCCTCGTAAATGGTCTGGAGCATGAGTACTTCAGTTAGCAGCTCATCGTCTGCCAGCCCTGCTCTTCCTGTATTACTGTCAGCTTGTTTCCTCCTTCACACTCTGTCTCTCTCTCTCTCTCTCTCTCAAGAGAGCAGAAACGTTCGCCTCTGCCTCCTCCTCCTCAAGCGACACTCGTAAACTAACAGAGCGCTCCCTCACTAACACTAAAAGCTTCACTCCTCCTCCTCCTCTCTGCTCTTCTCTTCTTCTCCAGTCGACACCTAAGTGGTTCTGAGAACCAGCGGGAGAGTCTCTCACGCTCTCTGAGCTCTGCCTTCCACTTGTCCTGACAAAACTGCTTGTTATTTTCTCTCCAATATGTCAGATTCAATGTTTTCAGTCCTTTCCAGCTCTCAAGCAGGCTTCTTTTTCCACTCCAGGGTGGCTGAGATGTTCTCTGAGGAGCTGAATTCACCTCCTGTTTGTCTTTCTCTCCTTCTCTTTTTCCATCAGGTTGCTTGGTGCTGAGAGGAGGAGGCTGATTTGCATGTGAATCAACAAGAGCGTGGCCCACAGGTGACAGAAATAGAACAATGGCCGGCTCAGGCTATAAATAGGTCAGGCGCGGCGCGGGGATTGGAGCGGCATAGATGCGTTTAAAAATACCACACCAAACACAGCTGAGGCCCTCATCTACAGCCAGAAGGCATGTCTCTGTGTCTCTTTGTCGTTGTAGTACGCTGTCATTCTTTATCTCCATTTTGTTTGTTTTCTTTGTTCAACCGTTTTCTCTTTCTGTTTCTCTGAACTGTCTTTTTTACTCTGTACACAGTCTGTCAATTTTCTTCCCTCTGGCTTCTATATAAAACACACGACCAAGAGATATAAATATTATCTGCTTGCGTTTTGCTTGACATGTTGCTGCTCAGGGCCGCGCTGCAGAGATTTCGCAGGGTTTGTGTGCTCAGCATGCGGGGCGTGTACTGAATTAAATGCAGCATTTCTCTGGCAGTGTAAAATGTGCATTTCAAATCTGGAATTCAAAATTGAATGTTAGTATACATGGCATGTTATATAGAATAAATTCTGTATGTTGGGACCAATGCAGGGGTATTATTACAACATGGTATTTGTACACAATAAATGAGGATTGTTAAGATGATGCCATAGAAACTCTGTATTTCCAAGAACAGTTCTCAGGAGAACAAATGTTTGCCTTGCTACTGTAAACATCTGTACACACATCTGTACGCTGAACTGGTATTACTTGTGTTTGCATGTGTGTGGTCATTTGTGAAGTGGTCAGATTGTATATTGAGGCCAGTGTTGCTCTTTAGAAGGGATTTCCCAGCTGGCCAAGTGTGTTTAAGATGAATTAGTAGCTCAGAGGAGCCATCTGTGTGTGGGTCAAACTTTATTTAAAACTCTCACTACAATCTCTGCCATGCTGCTCTAAACCCTGAATTTTCTTTCTATTTCATTTACTCTTTTCAAATCAACAAGGAACATACACCCTACAAACACAGATGATTTCACAAAATCTTAAGTAAATATGCTAGTGTTGACTTTAGCCTCCTTAATTTGACATTCAATATTGATATCACACTATAGCCTATATCATCAACATCTGTATATTTATTTTTATTGAAAATCATTCCACATTCACTTTAGCTAAAATCAAACTTAAATTCCTTCATGATTTATCTTTCTCATTTTGTCTCAGATTTGGAATTCCTAGCGGCCTTAGTTGTCGTAGTCTGAGCATTTTTAGACAGAGAAAAACTGTTTTTTTATAATAAAAAAATCAGTGAGAAAGCACTGGAATATTCACAGTGCACAGTTGTTCTTTGATTCCCAGAAAACACATACACTGTTAAAAAATGTATATGTTGAAAGAATGTATATTTTGAATGCACTGTAAGCTGCTTTGGATAAAAGCATCTGCCAAATGCATAAATGTAAATAAGATCTAGTCACATTTGTTATTGCAGTAAAGTTGGTGAGATTTAGCTTTGGCAAAACAAGCACCACAAAAATGTTTGAGGTTTCCATTGGAGTAACAATAAACAATAAACACAATATTTATGATACTTATATCATCTGACATTAATGTCTTGTTCATGTTGAATAAAACATTACACTCTAGCCGATTCAACATGTCCTCTGAAGTTTTAGTACACATGGTTTAGTAAATGTTTCAGTACAGAACTGAAGCTGTAAAAATCCCAGGGCCATTAGAATCATCCTAATCTTCCCCATTACCGCAACCCTGTGTGTTTGAGTTAAAGCGGTGTTGCACAGACCGATCATCTTTGTTCGAACCACTCTGGCAGTACTGTGATGTCATACACCGTGCAGACCCAACACGCCTAATGTTTATGTCTGACGCATTTTCTTACGAAATAATTTAGGACTGCATCCAAAACAAGATATTACGGAAGCCCGTAGAGATGGCATTATTATTATTTTCTGTCTTGTTTGCCCCATTGGTTCTAAATAATGTATATCTGCAATAATGCAGAAATTGTTACGTAAATACACAAGACTGTTAATAAATCTTAGCTATATCTAAACTGTATATGATTGGTCATTTGTGCGGAGTTTGCACAAAGAGTTTACATGGTCCTAGCTAATGATTGGTCATTATTTGCTAAGTCTTAGTACTGGCTTTGGCACCTGCTACGCTTAGTAGTAATAGTCAAGAGTATGTAGGGATTTCACACACACAGCACGCAAAGAGTTTACCTACCATCTGTCCACTATTCTCACAACACTGACCTACAAAGAGCAGGACTTGATCTAAGTTTACTGCACTAGCTCTAGTGTAATGGCTAATAGTTTTAAAGACAAGCTCTAAGGGAGTTTCAAACATGTGTCCCTGGAACAGGTTACTGATACTAGTAAATATTTTGGTAAGGGCTTATACACTTGAGGAGTATCTTAAGTAACTGTGGCATGTGCATGTGTCTGTTATGTTTAACAAAAATTGCATACAGTTTTATTTCTATACAGCCTTTCACAGTTTTGTATTGCTGCTAGTAGCTTTACAGATAATACAATTTAGCATAAAACAATGAGGACATAAGAAAAAACAGTAAAGAAATAAGCTTTACAGGAAATACATCATACAAGTGACAATCATAATCACACAAGTTTGAGCAACACAAATGTGGGTAATGTTAACAGTTATCAGATTAAAGTACTAGGTGTGACTCCATTGAAGTTACCTTTAACATGTGATGTATGTTTGATATCTGGCACAAATAACTGCCTTTCTACAATCTACAATAATCATGTGACTTAACTCTCAAAGATACAAATGATTTTTATACATTTTTATGTGGAAGCTGCATTTACATCCACTTGGCTCAACAGTTTGTCTGTCTCCTCTGTGTGAATGTCTTGTGTAGCAGTCTGGCCATATGCACTCATTCAGTCATATAGTTGTGTTATACTTTCTATGTAAATATTCCCCTTAAACCAACTATAATTATTAAGAAGGTTAATTTCCAAGAACAACCCTGAATTAAACTGAAATACTGTGATGCATTTATAATCTGTCTTATAGTGTTAAGGTCTACAGATACAGTTAACATCTACATGGTTTTCATAGTATTTCACAACAGCCAAAAGATAAATGACCTCTTCTTCTGTGTCTAAAAATACTCCCAGTTATTTACACACAGATCACCTACACTCTGATATTTGTACGTGACTTCTTGTGCTGGGTTTTAAAGGGATAGAATGTGTATAATTGTGTGTGTATCTGAGTAGCAACTACCCCTGAATGTAGTCGTATAGAAAAAAGCGCAGAGGCAGGGGGCCTGTTATAGCTCGCCCACGTCATCTGTGGCCTTTATTCCTTCTAGTCTTATTAAAGCATTTAAGTGTAGCGTCAGAGTGTTAGCTGAGAGTTGCACACACACAAACACACACACACACACACACAAATAAGCCTGTCCACAGACTGCTCTGTGTGCTGTCACCCCCCTGACATGAGCCGTATCAGACAAAAGCTCTGGAGCGTTTTTTGAATTTAAATGTGAGGTAAATGGAGAGCTCTTAACAAAAGAGTGTGAGAGCACATCAAAAGGAAAGGTGACCACAATGAGTACAGACTGTGCACATATTATGTGCTGCATTTATGTGGCTACCCAGACAAAAGGTGATATATATATATATATATATATATACATACATACAGTTTATAGATATGTGGGTGGGTGGGTGTGTATTGCAGCCTTTTGCATCAAAAATATATTTAACTTTGAATATGATTAGACTAACACACACATCCAGACTCAATTGCAATATATAGCCTCCCTGTCTCAAACACATTATAGACATTTTTCCAAGGGCAGCAAATGTGTTTACTCTGAAAGCTCTGCAGTCTTTCTTGGGTTCTTATGAAAGGCTTGTCTTGCTCTCGTCTCGTTCCATATAAAGGCAGGGCTGCATTAGCTGTCCTCTGGGTGAACAAATATTGCTCTTCAGCTAATTAGATCAGACTGCAGCATGTTTTTGTTCCATACTGGATGATGACCACTCTGTGTGGGAGAGGACGTGTCAGAGTGCTCACTTGTTTTTTTCTTTGCTTCAAAGATCTTGGTCTGTTTTTCCTGTGTCTCATGTTTGTCTCTCTCTCACACAGGATGGATCTGGTCAGCAGATATAGCATTGTTTGACCAAGTGCATCTAACTCAGATTATGTTGTTTTTATTGATAGCTTGGAGGTGATCTACATGCACTTTGAAGAAGATTTGCTGAAAATAATTCAAAGAGGCGGATATAAACAATTCCTACTTTTGAGAATGTCTTCAAATGGTTTATAGAGACATTAATGATGTATATATTCACTTCTTAATTGTCTCTAAAGCAGTTTTACTTACTGTACTTGAGCATAATTAGAAGTGCCTAATGTTATTATTGTTCTTCTTTCATTTCTATATAATTAGGTTTAAGTTATAGTTTAAGTAATTCGAGTTTTAAAAAATTATAAGTTGAGAAATTATAATTTTTTACATTTAGGTCTTTTTATTTAAGGTTGGCAAAAACCTGCCAGAGAAACGTTTATAAAATGTTTAGAACCGCAACAGGCTACTGAATTTGCATAATTTGGACTCTTTGGAATCTGTGGCAGTCTGACTCTTTCTTTCAGTGCAGCCATTATATTAATATTTGTCAAGTGCTGTGTTGATTACAGAAACTATTGTTTTTGATTTATTAATTTTGTTTTTTTTCATTTACTTTGCAATAATTAGCATTTAAACAGCTAAATGCAGCATTTAAACAGCTACTTAAATGCAGCATTTAAACAGCTACTTAAATGCGCATGCGAGTTACAAAAGATCTTGTCACTAAATTCCATATACAAATGTGTTTGTACATGAAACCCTCAAAGTTTCATCATAACTGTTTGTGGTGTTAACAGCGGGATGTAGTTGTTTTAGGTAGCTGAGTGGCAGGGGACCGCACTGCTGTAGTTGTACATGGAAACAGGTAAGAGATCTTTGTCCTCCCATGGGCCTCAGCTCATCAGGGGCCACACACCTCACTGACTCACTGGCAACATTTCACGTTTACTCTCACATACTTGCATCAGCGTACCTTTTCTCCTCCCACCCACTGCTGAGGTTTCCCCTTCTCTCCTCACTCTCACAATTCCCGTCCTTTAACAAGACCCGACCAGTCTCTCTCTGTGAGAATTTGTTACCACAGTTCTACCTACACTTGATCTGCTGTTGACTGGAGGTCAAAACCCAATTAGCATCTCCATCTGGCTGTATTCTGTGGGCATGTTTCCGCTCCAACTGATGATTTAGGCACTGTGGCATTATTAGGTTACTCAATTTAGCCTCCGCTGGTATTTGCTGCAGGACATTTAGAGTGAGGGTGGTAGCACTTTGCAACTCGGTTTACATATTGTGCATAAAGTGCTTTTTTTGCTTCATAAATTTCACTGTAAGTGTTTAAAAACTGAAGGCGAGTTTAAAAATCTCTTAATATGCCAGTAGGTGTGAAATAACAGGCCATTGTCAACATCTGTATTTTGCTATGTGAGAATAACAAGAGCTCAATGTTTGGCTGGGTGTAGCTTCAGCAGTTAAGCCCCTGTTGGTAGATGCCATAATTACACCATCATGCATACAAAAAGCATGGATTCTTAATGGATGACCATTTAAAAGTATCCACGTACTGTGACTGAATATAATGTTTTTGCAGATATTTTATTAAAGTCAGTGTTTTACCTGAGCCTGATAGAAAATAGATATTGTTTTCATTTTTTGCACAAATTATGTGTTCATTGGTTAATGTCAGATAACCAAAGACTATTTCTATGGCTTTAATATTTTATCAACGCTTAACCTTTCTTTATCATTTTTGAAGAATAATCTAGTTTCTATAATGGAGTGTACGCTGTCAGCTGCAGCGGGATAATCAGAAATCTCCCTCATGCTGTTTCTGTTGGTATTCCATGAGTGTTTCTTGTTTCTGAAGAGGCTTTGCTGTCTGTCCTTTCATTGCTGTATTGATAAAGCTCTTTAAATAGACATGTTCCAGTGCGTGTGGCTGAAAGTGAGTGGACAGTTCACTGACATCCCCCAGATCAATCACACCATGACTGCTGGAGTTTATTGATTTACTTCAGAATATTTGGCTAGATTGAGTTTAGCACAAACACACACGCACACACTCTCTCTGACCTTTAACCCAAGACCGTCTACATCATGACTCCTGTCAGCAGGGGCCTGCAGCCTCAGCCCTCCCACTGGTGATATTTCACTACCATCACTTTAGGCCATAATTAGCTATATGAGTTTATTTAAATTATATAATATATAATCTCAGACCCATTTCCATATGACAAGAACCTCCCTTTCCTTTCATTTTTGTTTAGGCTGTTTTATTAGAGGTGAAATTACAGGAAAATTTGGAAGGTTTAACCTCACAATAATCTCAACCCATCTCTCCAGAAACACACTTAATGACCACACAAGCACACATGGAGACGGATGCAGACACATAATTGCTAAATGTACACATAATTGGCAAAGTGCATTATCTTCTAAACCTTTATATATCTAATCTCCACTTGACAATCTAGCAAAGTTTAATCTATTACCTATGTAGGAGTGTTACTATTTTGGAGGTTAGTATTTACTTTCATAACTAAAATGCTCAGCCTAGAAAATTTAATAATCATTTGTTTGGCACTAAACCTCACAGTGTAGCACAATATTGGATTGAAATGTCATTAATGAAATCATTCTACAAAAGCACCAGCAATGAGACGGTCAAGAGAATTTAATTTTATATTATAAGCAGTAGCAGAAGTTTCAGAAAACAAGCCAGTAAAAGTACCTCATCTGATACATTTTTACAGTTTGTTGAACAATGGCCATAGGTTTTTCCCCAACATTTAGGGATAAGCTCTTTAGTTGCAGGAAAAGTAACACTCAGTTTAAAATCAGTAAAAGCTGATCCCGTCTCATTCCATATACTGTATGTATGAAATAGGAAAAACAGGAAATTATACATTACTACAAAGGAAAAGGCAGATTTCCTTGACCGCTATTGTCCTGGACATTACAACCTACGCCATTGTGGCTTTCCATGACCAAGATGAATCAAATTTCCTAGAGAAATGTCCCAGGATAGATGTACACCACAATGAACAAAACAGAGGACAAAATCTTCCTGTTATTATTTACACAGAAGAATGATATTCTCAGAGGAGAATGATTCATGTTTGCTTGAATGCTAAATGGATGTTCAGCCTTTTCAGTATGACTGCAAGAAAAACACTAAAAAACTAAATAATAAAATTATCAAATGTTTAAATTAGCTAAAATGTCAAGCAAAGAAAAAAAATTATTCAAAACGTGGGCTCAGATCTCTTATTTGTCCACTTGAATATTGTATAAGTTATATATTGTATAAGTTATATTATAATATTTTTCTTATAATAGCATTATTATTGTTATTAAATTAAATATTAGGGTGTTAGGATATGATCACAAATAGAAATAAATTCATTTTAAACCCTCATGCCTTTATCTTCACAGAATAATGGAAGACCTTACAGTAGTTTACAGTAGTTTTACAATATGCTTTTCATTTTGTTATCATCATAAAACAGAATTTGAAGCTCATCTCCACCTCTGTCTTTGTATGCCAGCGTTGCTTTTTACAGTAATTAATGGGTATATCTGAAAAATGATGAATACTCTACTGCTTAAAATTACAGGGAAAGTAGTTTTGTCCTGTTTCATAGTTCTATCATTACACACACATTCTATTGTTCACACACAGGCTACATTCACACAGTCAGTGTTTCAGATTGACACTTGTATTTGCAGACAAATTTAGTTATAGAATGCGGTTGTGTCTCTTTTGTCAATAACCTAAGGTGTGAATGTAACCGTATTTAGTGCTCTAAAACAGGACTTCTGCTGTAGTGTGAATGTAGTCTATTCAGGCCTCTTTCTCTCTCTCTCTCTCTTTCTCTCTCCTTCTCGTTTGATCTCATTCCCTGTTATCCCCATGATGTTGTGTGGGAGTAGCAGATCATCATTATTAATTGTCAGAGAAGCTCCCAGAAGCTTATTATGAAGAGTGGGATACAGATCAGAGGTCAGATCAGGGCAGCCCACTCATTTGTCCAGAAGCTTGCAGTGCAGTAACCTCCCACGGTTGAGACATGCTGAATGTTTCTTGAGTGCACATGTTTCCATCCTGTACATCATTTATCCCTGCTGATCTCTCATTCCCTCCCTTACCAAAAGACACAACACAAATAAAAATATCTCAAGAACTGTATTAAAACATTTTGCAGCAGACCATAAACTGGTACATACTGTATGTGTACTGAGATTAAACATACAATATGAGGACTTAACACCATTCAACACTTTCAGTAAAATTATATAAGCATGCAAAAATGCATAAATACATTATTGGGGCCACTGATTTGTCATATTAATGCATTTTTGGATGTTTATACCATGTTTGGTCTACTCTAAGGTTTAGGACACTAATGTTTAGGTCATTGGTTGTTACTGCATCAGATACAAAACATGGTTGTGTGCAAAGAAATGTTTCTCTGGACTCATGCTTTCTCATTAATTTTTACAATTAATTTCACCCACTGGTGGATGTATGAAGTTTCCCTCATGTTCACACTGGTGTCTTATTAGGTCTATTCTTATGTATTATTGTTTTATTTGAAATTCAACAAACTTAAATGCTATATGTGCTACTATTTCTGTAAAATAAAAGTCATTGCTTTGAAATTGTTTTAAAATGACATTCGCACATATGTAAGTATGTCCAAGAATTTTTAGGAGTTACTGTATACTTTAACTTCTGCTTTAAAAAAATGGTAATTTAAAAATAGTAATTCAATCTCAGTTCTGATTTCCTGACATCTAAAGTCATTTTCAGAGGAAAGTGAATGTTTATGTATAGACACATTATCTCTCTCTCTCTCTCTCTCTCTGTCTCTCTCTCTCTCTCTCTCTCTCTCTCTCTCAAACACACACACACACCTCATGCTGTGTAAAGGAGTGGTTTCAGACAGCCTAACCGCTCCTTTCATCTTATATCTAGTTCCACCCTGGCCTTTCCAACTTGGTCCTACCAACCACTGCTTTGTCAGCCCCACTAACAAACTATAAACCTCTATCTTTGTTCTCTTTTTTGGTTTCATTCTCTCATTTAGACAGCAGTAGCAAGAAAAACAACAGTATCTCTTGTGAGGTTTTAACTATGCGATTTGTTAACTTGCACTAGCAAACAGGACATCGGCCACTAATTACATCCCTGGCCTGGACAGCAGGACTGTGGAAGTGCTTTAAATAGTGTTTAATGATCAGAGAGAGAACCCCACCACTTTTACCAAGAAGAATAAAGAACAGAGAGAGAGAAAAAGAGAAATGGAAAGACTATAGTAAACCTGTCACAGAATAATTACAGAATACACAACACCACAAGCTCATCTTATATAGAGGAAGGCCTTCCTGTGTTACAACACCTAACCTTCTATAAATTAAAGCTGTTATTTTAATTCGTTCTCTCTCTGAGAACCCAAAGACTATAGGTACATGCATTTAAGTATTAAGTAGACTCTTTTTTTTATCATGCCAATAAAGCTTTTTGATTTTTACACCTTGTAAGTCTTAAGATAATGCATGAAAGCTCCTGCCAGTCACTCACATCTGGGGTATATGGCTGCCCTGCTTTAGACCCTCAAAACAGGGGCACCACTTGTCTGTGGAAACTCAAAGCAACTTCACATTTCTCATTTCACGCCTCTCCATCCTACACCATCCCATAATTCACCAGGATGGCTCAAGGGAGACGCAGAGCAGGTGCACCGCACATGAAAGCCCAGAACAAAGGGTTGTCCAATCACAGACCATGGTGACCTGGGGCCCAATGATGACCGGACCTGGTCAATGTCACCCAGTCTCTTACCCCTACCATGTTTAAAACAGGTATGTGTGTTAATGGAAATCACAGACTAAGAGTGAATGAATGCAGCTTTTGGTTTGTCACACCTGTTTTACTGTTAACCAGCAGCATTTCCAAAAGCTCTTTATAATGTCTAATGTTTTTGCTAAATTATTATTTGACTATTACACTAAATACTAAGTGGTTCTGGACACACGTTTTGTGTAATTTGCTAACATTATAGATAAAACTGTGTTGTAGTTATTTCCAGCAGAGTTGATTTTAGAAAGCGCTTCTGAACATTAGCAGGAAATGAAAGTAAATTAGGCCTACCCTAAAATAACTCAACCTTCAATGTTAGAGGCGTTTTATGCCCCTCCAGAGAACTAAAGAATTGGTTCTCTTTCCTTTACACTATATTGCCCTTAGTTTAACAGTTAATCCAGCAATAATTAATTACACTCATTATTACTCAGACAGAGATATCCTCCCAAAGTCAAGGTTTTTGAACCAATTATTCATCCATTTTACATAAGATTTATTGGCCTGTCCAACCGCTGAGGTCTTGACTTACTCTATCTAACAGTTAAAATTACATGCTGAAATAAGATGTTCCTGTAGCTCAATTGGTAGAGCATTGCATTAGCAGCGCAAAGGTTGTGGGTTCAATCCCAGGGAACACAAGTACTGATAAAAATGTATACCGTGAAGGCGTATGCCAAATGAATAAATGTAAGATAAAATTTAGAGTTCAGGCTCTGCTTTGTACCATGGAAAGTACCTTATATGGTACATTTTTAACATGCTTACAATAGCTTGCTGAAATTTTGTTTCTACCCTTACACTGTTTTATATGCAAGAATGGCTGAGAAATGAGAACAGACCTCGGCAGCAGGCTGCAGAGTATAAACATTTAAATAAGCAGAGGAGTAGCTGTATGACTGTCTGGGCTTGGCTTCATTCTCCCAGCACACAGCAGCAGTAAGAGACTTCAAAATGTGTGAAGGGCCACTGCTGCTGAGAGAAACTACACACACATTTGCACTGAATTATCACACATTTTTGCAAACATTTCATCTCTCAGACACACGCAGACACAAAATCTGTCAATTTTTGCATTCTATACCAGAACCTTTATAAACCCTTTAAACCATAATATACAACACACTGTTTGTCTTGAGGTTTTTTTACTAGCAGGTAGCAAAACTCAGCGGCCACAGCTTAATTGACCAATCCAAACACTCTACAGTCAATTCTGTAATTTGATTGGACAGACCATCAACAAGTGTAGTGCAACTAAGAACAGATGGATTCTTTTAATTATACCAATGTAAGTGCATATTTAATTAAACGGTTTATAGCAGATATCCAATTAAAGCCCTTTATAAAGTCTGTACAAAATAATGTAGTCTCAGAGACACTGTGCTATTGAATGCAGGTAAGTTATTTACCCACTGCATTGGAAATGCAGACAGCTTTGTTACTTTAGAATCTGATTCGGTTGCTTAGAGACCATGTTCTGCGTCAAGTCTGAAATGGCTCCTAATATAGAGCACAATAGCTCTCATTCTGTGCAGCTCCACCCCTGTCTGCACTCTTATTGATTGATCTACAAATGGATTAGATCTAAGATTAGATACATATGTAAGCGCATCATTGTGGGCACTGTAATTCATGACATACTTACATCCACACTGGACAAGAAGTGTGAAATCAACTCACACTATGTCTATTGTCAGGGTTCATAAGCACTTTGTTTGACGAGGAAATATTTACTCTGTGGTATCTGTTCAAAAGAACAGATGAGATAAACTTGTCTTTTTTGTTTGCGTTTAAAATGGCTTAATGATAACTGAGAGGACGGCCCATATTGTGTTACTCTCCCATTTCTCAGAAACCAACAAATTACAAAAGAAGCTTTTCAGTTTTAGAATGTGTAAAGGTTTCCTCTTTCAAATACATTGACTTCACTGTCTAAGTTTCTCTCTTGCAATAATAGCTTACAAATCCCTTTAGAAAAAATATTACATTATGATACTATCATATTATAATATAATATCATCAATATCATTTAAACCAGGACATAACCTTACAGTAATTCTATGCATTGTTTTTCATGTTAATACAGCAATTTACTTACTATATCTTTATTATCACAGATTGCATTCTAAATCAGCCCTATCTTTCTATCGCAAAATATTTACACATTAACTTCAATTCAATGCTTATTAGAGACAAATATATAAACTATGACCCTATAGCATGAGACTGAATAGCCTATAGGGTCTATGTGTAACATTTCATTAACGTATAACGTTATATATGATATTATATAACATTATATTAATATTGAAAAATCACCTTGCTTGATCTTCATATTAGCGCTTTAAGGCTCTTCCCTCCACAACAATATATATCTAAAATGCTCTCTCTCTCTCTCTCTCTCTCTCTCTCTCT
>JAZGTK010012174.1:0-15099 GCA_036877625.1 Ambastaia sidthimunki
ACACAAACTCTGCAAGCCCCATTCACTATGCAAATAAGGTGTCGGGTTGAAACAAAGGCCCTGTTCCCGCTCGACCCGCACACCTTAACATTGGATAATCACATGCTGGGGGTGGGGCATCCCAAAGGTTAAGAATGGCCATTATTCAAACTTTTTTAGTTCAGTTCAGCGCCCGGGATGTTTGAAAACTCGCCCAGGAGTTAGCCACCTCGCCCAAGAGGTGGCAACCTCGCTCAAAGAGTTTGCAACCTCCCAAACTCTCTAGGACCTTTTTCCGGCAAATCGCACTTCAGCAACACTTTGCAATCTCCGCTAAGCAATCCGCCCACGGGACAGCGTAGCGGACGCCATCATCTGTTATGGATGCTTCAACTTTCAATTTCTCGCACACATGTGCATCTGGAACTTCGCACCCCCTCATAAAGAGCCAATGCAAATATCTGTTCGTCCATCAGTTGATGCTTAAGCTATAGCACCCCTTTTTATTAAGGTGATTTACAGATAGCAGATGTGTTGATTTGGTATACTGCCATTCTGTTACTTTTCCTATCTTTCCTGCTTTTCTTAATTTATATTATGTCATATTGTATTGTTCGTCTATCAGTTAGTCTTGTTTGTCTTAGTGTAGGTAATAAACTGTTTTGTATTCACTTGTGATTGCTTCTGTGTTTAACCGCTCACAAACGAACGTCACTTAAACTTGATGATCTTGGTACATGCTCTGAAGTAGCACTGTATATCAGTAAGTTTATTTTCTAAAGGCCACGAAAAATAACATTTCTTAGAGTTAAGGTACAATTATGAATGTTTCGCTGGACGAATGCATTAATTAATTATTATTAATTCTGCTTAATCAGGTAAAACATATGTATATATACATCCTGGGAAGGATGGGGGACTGCATCCCATTTTAGATCTGCGTCTTCTGAACTGCTCAGTCAAGAAACTGAAGTTCAAGATGCTTACTGTAAAGCAGGTTGTGTCTCAAATCAGGTCCGAGGACTGGTTTGTCACGATATATCTAAAAGATGTATACTTTCATATACCATCCTTCCTTAACACAGGAAGTACCTGAGGTTTGCTTTCAGGGGCGAAGCTTATCAATATCGAGTGCTTCCCTTCGGCCTATCACTCTCATCCTGCACTTTCACAAAAGTTGTGGATGCAGCTCTGGCTTCTCTGCGATACCAGGGCATCCGGATATTCAACTATATTGACGATTGGTTGATACTAGCTCGTTCAGAACAGGTTACAGTTTGACATCGAGATGTCGTTCTAAACCATATGAAAGATTTGGGGTTCAGACTGAACACTGAGAAAAGTGCACTTTCTCCAGCATCATCACTTATCTGGGTGTTGTATGGGATTCGATAATGATAAATAAATGTCTCCCACTCAAGTAGATTTGACCATAAGACCAGTCTCCAGAGTCAAAGAAGGCCAGTCACTAACTATGAAACAGTTTCAACAACTGTTAGCCCTCATGGCAGCTGCGTCCAATGTTATCCTATTTGGCCTGCTGCATATGTGGCCTCTACAGTGGTGGCTCAAAACCAAAGGGTTTTCCCCAAGGGGAAATCCTTTCCACAAGATCAAGGTCACACGGCGCTGCCTACGGGCCTGAGATATATGGAAGAAACCTTGGTTCCTTATTCAGGGCCCGACAGATGCATCCCTCACCAGTTGTGGAGCAGTAATGAGTGGCTGCCCACCCGAGGTCTGTGAAGAGGTTGCCAGCTTTCGTGGCATATCAATTGTCTAGAGATACTGGCAGTATACCATGCTCTCAGGCATTTTCTTATGGACCTAAGAGACCAACATGTGTTAGTTTGCACCGACAACACCACAGTGGTCTCATACATCAACCACCAAGGAGGTCTGCGGTCGCGCCCTCTTTGCAAGTTGGCACACCAGATCCTTGTGTGGTCCCAGGGTAAACTCTTCTCTCTGAGAGCAGTTTATATCCCTGGATGTCTCGATGTGGGAGCAGGCATCCTGTCAAGGCAGGGGCAGAGGCCCGGGGAGTGGATGCTTCACCCCAAGGTGGTGAGGCACATATGGAGAATCTTTGGGCAAGCCCAAGTGGACCCCTTCACCTCTCAAGAGACAGCGCAATGTCCCCTTTGGTTCTCTCTAGTTCATTCAGCTCCTTTGGGACTGGATGCTATGGTACAGACCTGGCGAAGGATACATCTGTACGCTTTTCCCCGATCGCGCTTCTCCTGGGAGTTCTGGAGAGAGTACTCCAGGATGCAGTGTCGCTACTCCTAGTAGCCCCATTCTGGCTGACTCAACCATGGTTCTCAGATCTGATAGATCTACTCAACGGTTCTACATGGGAGATTGTGTTTCAGGGTAATGTTTCTACGACCTGGAAAAATTAAATAGAGTGTGTCCAGTGCGAGCACTGGATGCATACGTCCACAGAGCTGCCCTGTGGCGTAAATCTGATCAGCTTTTTATCTGTTTTGGTCACCATAAGCACAGTTTCTCCGCGACCAAGCAGACACAGAAAGCCGCTGGATTTCTGATGCCATTCGCATCTCATATGGGTCTGCTGGTATTCCCCCACCTAAGGGGACCAAGGCTCACTCTACTTGGGGTATGGCGGCCTCTAAGGCCTTTTATGCAGGTGTCCCAATTAAGGACATCTGCGACTCTGCGGGATGGTCCACATCTTTAGCCTCTGTGAGGCACTATGGCCTCAATATTCAAGCCACTCCTGGCTTTTCTGTTCTCATACCCTAGTCTGTGCAATTTCACACAGAGGGCAGGGAAAACCCTCAGTATGGGATAGTGGGCAGCTCGTTCCCAAAGCGTGTCGACGCAGCTCGAGTTCCTAAAAGGAAATGTCTCAGGTAACGTATGTAACCCAGGTTCCCTGAAGGGAACGAAACGCTGCGTCTCATGCCATACTTCAGGTACCTCTGCCGGCGCTCCCTTCATTCCTTTTTGAAGCTACCGACATGCACAAAAGCATGTGCTTTTATACTTTCCTGGTCGTGACGTCACCCCGCCTGTGATGTATTGCCCCCCTGCCCCATACATATGTAACCTAACCTTAGTTTGTCATACATTAACCTCTTCTCACAAAAGCATCAAACACATGCGCATTTACGCGTTACTTCAGCAAATTAACATCAATAAATGTGAGCATGCTAGCACACAAATCTAAATTTAATACACGGATTAATCGTCAAGAGATAAATTTACAAAAATTAAATCTATCAGCTTCCCCAAATCTCTGTTTGTAAAGTATGGATTGAAATATGAAAATACTTACAATAAGCACCATCATTTCAGTTAAATTTAATTTATGTATATAGCACTTTCTACAGTGTTATATTGCTTCAAAACAGCTTTACATATAACTCTAATTTATATTAAAAAAAACCCACAAAAATTATCAAACATGTTCAACACATAATACATGTTATTATTGCAAATAGTATGTGCAAGATGTGTATTGAAAAAAAAATATTACGGATACTAGGTTTGTAGTTGATTTAGGAATAGTTGACTGAACCGATAAAAACTAAAACAAATTTGGACCATTTGAATAAATATGCATTAGAAATACCTCATTATGTTTATTATGTCATTATGTTCAAAGGCCCATACCTCTCTGTGGTTTAAGAAAGGGTTATGTATTAAGACTACCAACTAAAACAGTATGTACTGTAACAGTTCGCTCATATTGCTACATCCTTACACTAATAAATGGGGAAACACTCCCTAATAAACACTCCTAACAAGGAATCAGAAGGAATTCCTCTTCCGGACAGCGATCCCACGTGACCTCACCGCTGGAGTCTCGCGGGAGCGAGCAAAAGGGTGGGACACAGAAAAGAAACAGAACATACAATATGCAACCACAATTAGGGCAACATGATTAATAAAGTAAAAAACCATATCCTATATATTGTGTCGCATATGTGGCAGTGCTACAGTACTTCTGAGAAAAAAAAAACTTGCCTCAACCAAGAGGCCAGATCTCCTCTGGCACATTAAAGCTGCAATTTGTAACTTTCTTGGTAATAAACAGAGAGCTGGTAATAATGATTTATACATTTTATTTATATATTTAAATAACAATTTAAAACTGTTGGGTCTGATTTTGTGACAAATGTCAGGCACTGAGGAATGTGCAGCTATAACATCTATAACATTTCAGGGTTGTCCCATATTGTCACCCCACTATCTAGCGTTGATGAAGTCTGGATCCAGCTGACTACAGGACCTTGGGGAAATAAAAGACCCTGACTGACTCCCCGGTTCCGGTTTACCTAATTAATGCAGCCTAACAATCTCTTAATGGATGTGAGTGGTAAATCCATATGACTATGTGTAGGTTAGATTAAATAGGTGGGTCTTTAATCTAGATTTAAACTGACATAGTGTGTTTCTAGCTGCTGAAGAGGTTGTGGTCATCTTTGACGTATTTTTATTTTTCATTTAATGATGCGCCAAATGTTCTCTATAGATGAAAGATATGGACTGCAGGCAGGCCATTTCAGCACCTGGACTCTTTTACAAGAAAGCCATGCTGCTGTAATAGCTGCAGTATGTGGTTTTGCATTGTGCTGCTGAAATACACAAGGCCATCCCTGAAATAGATGTTGTATGGAGGGGAGCATATGTTGCTCTAAAACCTTTATATACCTTTCAGCATTCATAGTGCCTTACAAAACATGCAAGCTGCCCATACCGTATGCACCCCCATACCATCAGAAATGCTGGCTTTTGAACTGAATGCTGATAACACGCTGAAAGGTCTCCCTGCTTTTTCATGGCGTCCATGATTTCAAACAAGAATGTCACATTTGGACTTGACCTGACCATAGAACACTTTTCCACTTTGAAACAGTCTTTTTTTTAATTGAGCCTTGGCCCACACAACACAAAGGCGCTTCTGGACCATGTTCACATATGTTTTTTTTGTATAATAGAGCTTTAGTTGGCATCTGCAGATGGCACGAAGGATTGTGTTTACCAACAGTGGTTTCTGGAAGTATTCCTAGGCCTATTTAGTAATGTCAATGACAGGATCATGCTGATGAGTGATGCAGTGTTGGCTGAGAGCACGGGCATCCAACAAAGGTCTTCGGCTTTGTCCCTTACACAGAGATTTCTCCAGTTTCTCTGAATCTTTTGAGAATATTATGTACTGTAGATGATGAGCTTTACAAAGCCTTTGCAATTTGACATTGAGGAACGTTGTTTTTTAAGTATTCCACAACCTAGGGGCCCCTAGGGGCAGTTGTGGTCTACTGGTTAAGGAGTCGGGCTTGTAATCAGTAGGTTGCTGTTTTGATTCCAGCGCCAGCAGGTAGCAACTGAAGTGCCCTTGAGCAAGGCACCTAACCCCCCCGATTGCTCCCCGGGCGCTGCAGGGATAGCTGCCCACTGCTCCGGGTGTGTGTGTGTTCACGACTTGCAGTGTGTGTTCACTCCTCACGAAGGATGGGTTAAATGCAGAGGTCACATTTCGGTTATGGCATTAAAGAGATTAACCACAACTGACAAATACGTCACTTTACTCTGTCCATCTTTACTTCTGAGAGACTCTGCCTCCCTAAGACATCCCTTTTATAGCTAATTATGTTACAGACCTGATGTCAATTTACTTAATTAGTTGCTAGACGTTCTCCCAGCTGAATCTTTTCAAACTTTCTTTTTCCCTTTGTTGCCCCCATCCCAACTGTTATGAGACCTGTAGCAAGCATCAAATTTGAAAAAAGCTCATTTAGTGGATAAAAGTGTAAAATTCTTCATTTAAACATTTGTTATGTTCTCTATGTTCTATTGTGAATAAAATATTGGCTCATGTGATTTAAAAGTCTTTTAGTTTTCATTTTATTCAAATTTAGAAAACGTCCCAGCATTTTTGGAATTCGGTTTTTACCACCCACGCTTGATTTTGAAATTTTGGGTACTATCAGCTGGCAATACAATTTATGATCACACTGAACGTTAAGGACTGTTAAACCATTCAACCTTGTAGGTGATTAGCATAATTTTAAAGTTTATATGATACTTGATAAGCAGCCAGTGCAGTGTTGACAGAACCAGGCTAATGTGGTCATACTTTTTGAAAAAACTCTGGTTGCTGCATTATGAACTAGTTGGAGTTTTTTAATTAAACCTGCAGGGCAGCCACCTTGTAAAGCATTGCAATAATCAAGTCTTGATGTCATGAATGCATTAATTAATTTTTTGGTGTTTGATATAGAGCATGTGTCATAGTTTTCATACAATTTTAAGGTGAAAAAATGCAGTTTTACAAATATTGGAAATGAGGTTTTCAAAGGACAAATGGTTATCAAACAGGACACCCAGATTCTTGGGTGATGAAGCAGGCTTTATAGAACGTCCATCAAGAACAAGACAGTATTCTAGGTTGTACCGTGTGGAGGATTTTGGTCCAATAATTAAAACTTCTGTTTTGTCTAAATTCAGTGGTAGAAAGTTGCTAGTCATCCAGTTTTTGATATCGACTATACATTCTGTTAGTTTGGTGGTTATTCATCCATGTCTCTTAATTATTGCTCCCAGAGGTAGCATGTACAGGTTGAAAAGCAAAGGCCCAAGCACTGTGCCCTGTGGCACTCCATACTAAACTTGTGGTCGATGTGACACGTTTTTACTTACAGCAACAAACTCAGATAAATATGATTTAAACCATGCCAGTGCAGTTACATTTATGGCAACATAATTCTCAAACCTATATAACAGAATGCTGTGGTCAGTAGTGTCAAAGGCTGCACTAAAGTCGAGTAGAACTAGAAAAAAAATGCAGCCACGATCAGCCAAAGAGAGCAAATACTTTGTCACTCTGACAAGAGCAGTCTCTGTGCTATGATATGGTCTACTGCAGTGGTTCCCAACCTTTTTTAACTCACGACCCACACATCCAAACACATGTTTCAGCAGCCCACTGCAAAAAAAATTAAATGAACCTGCTATTTGTGTACATACATTAGCAATATTATTATTTCTATTGATAATAACCGGGGCGCCCACAGGTTGAAAACCACTGTATTTGTTGCAATGAGCTGATTTTGAAATCATAGGTAAAGGTATTGAACAGGACACCATACAATGATCTGAAATGTCTTTGTTCTGCTGCAGGAGATTAATGTCATCAACATTTATACCCACAATGAGTGGGTCCTGACACGTTGTGAAACCCCAAAACAGTTGTTATCCGGGAAACTTTAAAAATATTGCTATAAAGTGTAGCCACACCTCCTCCTTTGCCTTTTGGATAAGGCTCATGCTTGTAACAGTAATTTGGGGGGATAGACAAATTTAATGTTATGTAATTATCTCCTTTTAGCTACATTTCTGTCAAACATATCACATCGAGGTTATGATCTGTGGTCATATCATTAACAAAAAGTGCTTTTGTAGATAGAGATATTCAGCAAACCAAGCCTTTTTAATTGTTTGTCTATATTATGTATCGCTTTTATTAGTTTTACATTGTTTAAGTGGCCATAGAAATGTTTACAG
Organism: Ambastaia sidthimunki; assembly: GCA_036877625.1. Taxonomy (NCBI): domain Eukaryota; kingdom Metazoa; phylum Chordata; class Actinopteri; order Cypriniformes; family Botiidae; genus Ambastaia; species Ambastaia sidthimunki. Next base: position 7,516 of record JAZGTK010012174.1, read on the forward strand.
TTTTTGTATTGACCAGCCTGGGGGACAGACACAGTCTCTATATTGATATTTAAGTAATTTTATGTGTTGTAAATTGTTGTCTGTGACATAATTATATCGCTATATTCGCTTGGATCAATAATAATAATTTACAAAACCTAAGCTAAGTTAAGTTTAAAGTCAGCAGTCTCCCAGTAAGCAAGCAGACAGTGGCAAGGAACCAAAACTCGATAGAAAAAAAAACCTTGGGAGAAACCAGACTCAACTGGGAGGGACAGTTCTCCTCTGGCACGTTAAAGCTGCAATTTGTAACTTTCCTGGATTTAAACAGAGCGCTGGTAATAATGATTTATAAATATATTGGTTTAAACCTGTTGGGTCAGATTTAGTGACAATATGTCAAGCACTGAGGAATGTTACAAATAGAAATGGCGGCAGAAGCATAATGTTAATAATTGCAGCTATAACATCTCACTTCTGTGACAAAGCAGGGACCAAATATAGAATTAAACTAGTCTATGGGTTGGTTAATATTTTAATAGGAAGATTTATTAAAGTCCATCATAGTCCCACTGATGTTTCTCTGGTCATCCCAACCCATCTCCTCCACCATTCAGCCCTGACCAAGCAGACTACAGGACCTTGGGGAAATAAAAGACAGGCAGACTTAGTAAGAGCCAGCACCTCTGTTCTAATGAGAAGGTTTACATAATTAATGCAGCCTAACATCCCTCTAAGGCATCTGAGTTATAAATCCATATGACTATGTGTAGGCTAGATTAAAGAGGTTAATCTTCAATCTAGATTTAAACTGGTGTGATCTTGGGTTGACCAAACAGTTATAAAAATCAGTTTCTTGATAGTTTCTTGACTGCTGCTCTTTGCAGCTAATCGTTGCTCTTCCTGTTTTTAGCATTTTTAAAAGCAGGTTTCATAATTTGTTAAAAGTAGGCTTCATAAGCAGTTTTTTTCTCTGTTAATGAGAGCAACAAAGACACTATAAACCCATCTGAATTAAGTGGAAGCCAAAGAGAGATATTTAAAAAACATTTCGAAATATTTAGAACAAGTGAAACATAGGAATAAACAACAGGCAGAGAGGGAGATGAAAAGAGAGAAATCACAGACAGTGTTTTTTGTGTGTTTACAAGATTCTATATTTTCACTGCCTTTAATTATTCATAGACAGAACTCGCTCCTCGCTGAAAACAAACAGCATCTGCAAAGTAGTGCTCTATCACGTGAACTGTTTCAGTAAACAAAATAGTTTAAAAAAGGATGGATTGATTTGACCTGAACAAATCATTATTATGCTGTTGTTGGGTTCCTGTTGCTCCACTCAACAACCAATCACAACCACTTAGTATGAACACCATCACTAGAGGTGTGCAATGAAACAAATTTCTGTATTCTCAAAATTACACAAAACATGTTTTAAATGTAGCATTTTCCCTGCATAGCTTTCAATAAACAAATATACCATATAAACACATTCTTACCACTATTAACGTTTTCATTATAAATTTATTTAAATAATAAACAGTAACACTAAATGTTTTTTTTTTGTTATTTTCTTTGTCCTAACATAACTTTGTGTACAGAGTTATGTTAGGACAATCATCCACAACCTCAAATAAGAGGGCTGTATATAAAAGAGCTGATTAGAGAACATGGAAGTTAAATGAAAATATTTAGTGGATATTGCTATAACCATTGTCTATGTATATAAATGGGGATTTCACTCATACTACTCCAACGCTCTGTCTAAGCACATTGTATGTATATTCATGTTGCTTTCACTCAAATAATCACAAAATGTACTACTATTCAAGTTTTAGCCACTGATGGGAACATATATTTGAATTACTGCTATAATCGAAACTCCTCTAGTATATTGCTGCAAAGTGACAGTGCATCATTCTTATTCTCGATAATGAAAGTTTGCACACTAAATAATGCTGCCAATACTTGCTGCCACATAGCTAATAGCTCCACATAGTAATAGCTCACGCTGGCAGTCATGGATTTTGTATGATGAAATGGTTAAATAGACATAATAAATAGCAGAATGTGTATTATTCATTGTTGATATTACTTTTGTATATTACTACTGAATTTCCACTGACTTAAGAGATGAACAATGACATAACAATACAATATAACCTGACTACAAACAAATGTGGCTTCAAGTAATTTAATTCTGCATTTAGTCAATAGCAGTTAATACACATAATATTTGTAAAACATATGTTTTGAAATGGGTTATTGAAATGGTATTATCTGTTAGTGGCTGAAATAGTTACAAGACAGGTTTGTTGATAATAATTGGAGTGATGTAGTTTTGTTTCCATCAGTATAAAATGGTTGTTGTTGTTGTTGCTGAAAATGTAATTGGCTTGCACCAACACCCTGACCGTGGAAGAGGAAGACAGGCTGATCATGCGTTTCAATTTTCTGCATATAAAACCTGAGAACTCCTGGCTAATGACTTTGGATAGTGCATTTATTAATGTTTATTCTTACTCTGTCTATAGGCTTCATTCATAGTTATTTCATAGATTTATTCTGTTTTAAAATCCTCTCCTTGTTTATTATTGTAAGTGAGGCGACACTCGAGCGTGTTTGTAGAATCCAAATGCGGGTTTATTAATAAGTCCAAAACACAAAACAAGAATCAAAATGTGAAACAGGCAGTAGCGGTATACAGGCAATACTTCACAACGTGAGTTCGGGAGCACATGGCTTATAAAGTCCCAAACAGGAAATGAGGACACAGGAACAGGAAGCAGAGGGAGCAAACAGTCAGTGTTCTGGTGAGCGCTCCTTCTGCTGGCGGGGAGGAACAGGGCGTATCATTACTCCTGGCGCTCTACGAGGACGTCCGGGGGAGGTTTCGGTGGGGGTCGGCCTCCTAAGAAGAGGCGGCGGTGGCGACCGAGGTGAAGGCAGGGATCTGGAAGGACGCAGTGGAGCCGGTGTGACAGAGGACCAGAGTCCAGAGGGATGGAGGAGTCTGACCGAGTCAGTGGGATGGAGTGACAAGGCGTAGCCGGAGGAGTGTAATCCAGAGGCGAGGGATGGTCGACGACAGACAGAGGCGAGGCTAGAGGGACAATGGAGCAAGGTGGAACTAGTGGACTGACGGGACAGGGTGGAGACGAGGGAGCTAGGTGGCATGGTGGAGCTGCAGGGTCAGAGGGTCAAGGCGGAGTCCAGGATTCCGAGATCGAGGGCAAGGACGAGGGATCCTTCAGCCACGCCACCGATGGTAGTTGGCAGCCCTGCAGCTCAGCCACTGCACAGATGGGGGGCTGAGGGTGAGCAGAGGGACTGTCGGCTGACAGCGGTGGTGTGGCTGCTACAGCATGGCAGGTATTTTCAGACAAGAGTGGGAGGGTGGTTGGGAAATCTTGATCCCCAACCGTAATACCATGATACAAGTCCATGGAACCCAGTGTAGGCTCACCCTCAGTGCTTGTGCAGTGGGCAAAGCCTCCCTGTACAGCTCCCTGTAAGAACAGCTCTCTGTAGAATTGCTTTAAGAATGGCTAATTTAGGACTGCATCAGCAAATGTTGGGGAAACTATAATATTGTAGATTATTTGCTAAATTACAATTAGCCTCTCATTTCTCCTCCCTCACTTTTTGTTTCATTGTGCTTTCTTTATTCTAAAGGATGAAAGTTGAAACAAATACAGCAATAGGCTTTGACTTGTTTGTATCTTATGCACCAAAATAATACAGTCTCAATAGGAACGGATGCATGATTAGCTGCTGCAGTGCATTTCCCCACAAACAAATACCCCGGTATTTCTAAAAGACTAAAAACACATATTTTCCGACAGCACCTGCTCAATTAATAGCACTTATCACACTACTAACACTTCTTTCTTTCTCTCCTTCCTTCTTCCTTTTCTATCTCTTTCGTATAAAAAAGGGGGGGGGCAATTGCACTTGTAAATTACTCTATGCTAGGCTAGGGAAACTGGCACAATGCTTCCATGCTGTTGCCTTTTTTTTTCGTTGATTTACTGTTTCTATTGTTCTTTCATTTGTAAGTCGCTTTGGATAAAAGTGTCTGCTAAATGTAAATGTAAAGTGTCAAATTAAGGTTTTAAGTTTTTTTCTGCCTGATGTTTCACTTCACAGAAAGACTTCACAGTCTTAACCTTGAGCAAACACACTTTAAAACAGCCAAAATGCTCCAATGTTATTAATTTACTGTTTTTTTCTGGAGTCCAAGGCCTTTCAGACACTTTGAGGCAGTCTGTTACACTTTTGACATTTTTAAGTTTTTCATCTAACTAAAAACATCTATGCAAAAGTGGCACATGTGGTTGTGTTCTGGAAGACCTCAGCAATAATAATAATATGACATTAAAGTGAATGTAATTAAAATTTTTTTATTAAAAATCAGTGTAAACATAACCTGACAAAAACCTGTTTTCAAATGTCTTCAAACTAAATAAAAAACACTATATATATATCTGGTCAAGACTTTTAAAGTTTGCACCTTATAAATATAAGTGATGGCTACATAAATATAAAAGAGCATTAAATAAATATAAAGAGCATTCAGAAATGCAATGTAGTTTCAATACAAATTGTAAAAACTTCAGACTAACTATGTTCCCTTTCAGGAACTCGAGCTGCGTCGGAAAATGCTATGGGAATGCCATCAGCTTATATGCACTCTGAAACACCTGTTGCACAATCAAATACAGGGCGCTACGTCACAGGCGGGGTGACGTCACGACCAGGAAGCTATAAAAGCACATGCTTTAGTGCACGGCCCCAGCTTTGTGTCAGCTTTGCGCTTTCCCAGCTTTGCGCTCTGTGTCATTTGTCTGTGCTTTGTCTCTTGTTTAGCTTTGTAGAAGTTGTCTTGCGTGATTTTGCCCCAGATAAAACATGCAAAAGGCTAAAAGCAAGAGTAATAAGGGGGAGAAAGATCAACATTTCAGGCTGTGTGTTCCTCCCTGCCCGCGTTATATAATGGGTGGGGATACACACAGTCTGTGTGTTGTCTGTTTGGGAGCGGAGCACGCTCAGTCAGCTCTTGAGGGAGCTGGCTGTGTGCATTGCGAACAGAGCCGGAAGGCTCAGTTTGAGGGGGGAGCCCTCACAAGTGTTCCCCGCGGTGCTGGTCCCGCTTTCGCTGAGGCGGAGTGGAGGAGGCATTCGTGGGGTTCACAGACAGATTTGGTGGAGGGAGTTGAGGCATTGTCTTTGAAGGCTCCGTCCCTGCCCTCTAAGCCTCTACGTACTACATCTGAGCTTTTGGGCAGGGGGGATATGGCGGCAGGTCAGGCTGGTGCTTCTCTGCACACTATGGGTGTGCTTCAAGCGTACCAGGCCGACCTGCTTAAAGACCTGGACGAGAGTGCAGCCCTCACATCTGAGGATGTGGATGAGCTGAGGAGGACCGCTGACCTCTCTTTGCATGCCACCAAGGAGACCGCCCGCTCCATTGGACGGTCTATGGCAGCCATGGTGGCCGCAGAGAGGCATTTGTGGTTGACCCTGTCCGATATTAAGGAGAAGGACAGGGTCTTCCTTCTGGACGCTCTTCTAGCCTGTTTGGCGACGCAGTAGACACTGTCGTCAACAGGTTCCAGGATCAGGGCAGGATCTGCGGACCGTCTTGATTTCCAAGCGGGCTTCTAAGAAGCGGTCCTGACTATTTAAAACCTCGGTCAGGACCCCAGGGGGCAGCCCCATCTGGGGGGCAGCGGGTAGGTTGTGGATGCAGCTCTGGCTCCTCTGAGATACCAGGGCATCCGTATTCTAAATTATATTGACGATTGGTTGATACTAGCTCACTCAAAGCAGGTCGCAGTTTGGCATTGAGATGTCATTCTGGATCATTTAAAACTTTTGGGGTTCAGATTGAACACAGGGAAAAGTGTGCTTTCTCCAGCACAGAGGACCACTTATCTCGGTGTAATATGGGATTCGATAATGATGCAGGCACAACTGTCCCCTGCTCGAGTAGATTCGATCCTAAACTCAGTCAGGAGAGTCAAGGAAGGCCAGTCACTCACTGTAAAGCAGTTCCAGTGACTGCTGGGTCTTATGGCAGCCGCTTTCAATGTGATTCCTCTTCCGCCAGATCAAGGTCTCAACGCGCTGCCTAAGAGCCTTGGATATGTGGAAGAAACCTTGGTTCCTTACACAGGGCCTGGTATTGGGGGCTCTCTGTCCCAGCGTCACACTTGCGACCGATGCGTCCCTTACCGGTTGGGGGGCGGTCATGAGTGGCCGTCCGGCCCAGGGTCTTTGGAGAGGTCGCCAACTATTTTGGCATATCAATTGTCTCGAGATGATGGCAGTTTTCCATGCTCTCAGACCTGAGAGGCCACCACGTGCTTGTTTGCACCGACAGCACCACGGTGGTCGCTTATCTAAACCATCAAGGAGGTCTGCGTTCGCGCTGCCTTTACAAATTGGCGCACCAGATTCCCAGGGGGAAACTCCTCTCTCTGAGGGCAGTGTATGTCCCTGGATATCTCAGTGTAGGAGCAGACATCCTGTCGAGGCAGGGGCCGAGGCCCGGGGAGTGGATGCTTCACCCTGATGTGGTAAAGCAGATCTGGAGTTTTTTGGCCAGCCCAAGTGGACCTCTTCGCCTCTCTTGAGACTGCGCAATGTCCCTTCTGGTTCTCTCTAGTTCCTCCAGCTCCTCTGGGACTGGATGCTATGGCGCACACGTGGCTGAGGCTACCTCTGTACGCTTTTCCCCCGATTACTCTGCTCCTGGGAGTTCTGGAAAAGATATGCCAGGACGAGGCTTCCGTACTCCTGGTGGCCCCGTGTTGGCCGACCCGGGTATGGTTCTCAGACCTGATAGATCTGTTGGATGGTTCTCCGTGGGAGACTCCCATCAGGAGAGACCTTCTGTTTTGGGGCGGCGGGTGCCATCTTACACCGCCGCCCCGAACTTTGGAAGCTGTGGGTATGGCCCCTGAGGGGGCGCAGCTCCTGACTTCGGGTCTCTCAACCGAGGTTGTTGAGACCATGTTACATTCCAGAGCTCCCTCTACAAGGAAACTTTATGCCTTGAAATGGAATCTTTTCATTTCCTGGTGCAGAAAGCGCAGCCTGGATCCAGTTAACTGCACTGTTAATGCAGTCCTGGATTTCTTACAGGTCCGCCTCTCTGCAGGGTTGGCCTACTCCACTCCATTTGACTGTAGTACTCGAAGCTCTTTGTGCTCCTCCTTTTGAGCCCATTAAGGAAATCTCTGACCACGTTATCTATTAAAACTGTGTTTCTGTTGGCCATCACTTCTCTGAGGGGAGTGGGTGACCTTCAGGCCCTTTCTGTGGCCCCCTCCTATTTGGACTTTGCCCCTGGTTTGGTCAAAGCCTTTCTTTACCCTAGGCAGGGTTATATCTCTAAAAATCCTTCAGTTGTACTATGGCCAGTCATACTGCAGGCCTTCTGCCCTCCTCTCTTTCGGGAGCACGGCCAGGAGAAGCTAAACTGTGCGAGCACTGGACACATACAGTGCTCAGCATAAATGAGTACACCCCCTTTAAAAAGTACGAATTTAATCAATTTAGTCAATTTCCAAACTTTTCACAAGGCTGAGTTTTATTGAA
>JAZGTK010012175.1:0-15097 GCA_036877625.1 Ambastaia sidthimunki
GATAATTTTGGCAATGTAAGATTTATTTTCTTAACATGCAGAAAGGAGTACAAAAATTAAATGAATCTTCAGGGATTTGGGGACTGGTGATGAGTTATACCTCGAGCCAAGACATTTCTAGCGTATGAAGGGCAACCTTCATTGCTCCTGCCAGTAGCATAATTTAGCAGTGCTTGGCTACATAGACCAAACCATCAGTAAAGTTCAAGACCTCCTTTGATGAGTTCCTTTCCTTTAGACTTTCCCACATGAACACAGCTGCCAAATGCAAAGTGCTTGGTGGAGTGTTAAAAACGCACAACACATTAATCAACTATAACTGGCAAAGACATGCCACTTAAAAAAATAAATACAATGTCTGAGAGATAAATATAGGTAATATACTGTATATAGCAATGATTTAAGCTTTTCTACAAAACATGGCATCAGATATGGTATTACAGAGAGTTTTGAATGTACAGTTTCTGACTGAAGTTTTCATCCAGCTCAACTGGTAGAGCAATGCTCAAATTGCATTAGCAATGTCAAGGTCATGGGTGTGTAGCTTGAAGGCACTGTATTTCTGAGAAGATTTCCATGGATCCAATATCCATGCTCTTCACCTGGTCTTCAGTAGTGACACTTCAGCCCCACCTATAATTGGAAGGTCAGACATTTACATAAAAATTGTTTCTGCCCATAGGCCAAATCTTCTGTGAAGAAACTTGAGGGATTTTACAGATGTGTTTTTTTTATGTGGCCATGGCTTGTTCCTTAGATCCGTATGAAGGGTTTACCAACACAGAATACCTAAAATAACTTCTTCAGGGCCCACAGCGTTTGCTGCAATTCATATGAGTCACTTTCTTCACCTCTCCATAGATCTTGCTGCAGAGATGCAGAAAAAAAAAGGCAAAAACAAAGGAACTACAATACTGTCACAAAGGCACGTGAAAGAACCAGATGAATTATGCTCCTCCTGAGCCTGCCAATTTCACAATACAGGAACCAATTAATCAGATCCATTTTATTTTACACCTAATCATTGGCTTAACACCTCAAACACCATCTGATATCCAACATGGCCCTGCAGTATCATTTAGCACCTTGAAACACAGAAGATCAAATGTTCCATTGGAATTCTGAGCAATTGCCATGGACTATCAAAGACTAAAACTTAATGACCTCTACACCAACATGTGCACAGCAGACACACTCAAACTCACACGAATCGCACACAAACACCCATAGTGAGTTGCAAGATGTTCTGGGAAGGCCCCCTCTATACAGTTATGACAAGAAGCAAATTGTGGTATCTGCTGTAATGTGGTCATAGACATCTGTGGAATAGACTGACTAATCCCCTCTTTCTGGAAAGAGCAGAATTCATGAGGTAATGGTATGCTCTCCAGACTGGGTCGGTAGACTTGGATTTGACCAGAAAAGAAGCCCTGCTCCAACATTCCATGAACTATTATCCCCAAACACATAATAAAATGTAGTTGTTTAGGAACCTTGCAGTTAAAATCGCCTCTATTTAAGGAGACTCATTGAATCATGCGTTGTGAAAGAGTTAGACCTGTGAGGTTAGATCCTGTGGGGTTCTACCAAAACTTGGCTTCATCAGACATGTAATGGGTTAGTCAAAGGGTAAAGAAGTACAGACAGACTGTGCTGTCTATTCATATTTTCACAGTTGTAGTTTAATGATTGTGAAGTTAATACTACAGGGTGCTTCCTTTGAAGAAAACCCAAACGCAACTCCACTTTACATGACTGAGACAAGTCTAGGTGAGACCAAAACCCTGAAAACATACTGAGATCACAAAAGGTGATGATTTTTGACTAAACCAGCCAAAATCACATCATCCTGCTGTTCTCTCCGTGTTTTTTTTGTTGCGTAAATGAAGTCTTGGCTTTACTTGTGCAGTGAGCTTGAGAAATGAATGCATTGTATTGAATGGCTAGTTTTTTTTAACACCTGGAGTTTGTTCATGAATAGCATCCAGAAAATGTCCCTCATCCTGACAAATATTGCCTTAAAGCTGCTTTTTGTGTTTGTGCCTCAACTTTTTGCCACAGACCAAAAAACATTCTTTCATAGACATCTCATATATATACTGTGCAGTACAACAACTTTAAAGAAAAAGACATAATAAAGCTGTTTTCAATAGAGTTTGGTAGACATGACTGAAACCTCAATATCTGTTTTATATGAACTTCAGTGAACATGTTTGTAGTGAACATGTTTCACATTATTATAATATTTGTTTTTCTTTCTGCAAATATTTTAACAGTGGCTTTTAGTGTCTTCTACAGCATAAACTTGCAGAGCAGGTGAAATTAAAATATAAAGCAAACATAAAAAATATAATTAATTATTTGGCCTAATTGTTTTGTTTGTTTTTTTCAGTAGATGTGTAACATTGTTTATATCTTTAAAATATTCACTTCTGTGAAATCCAAATGGCAGTTAGACAGTAAACACCAGAGGACATTTGTATAACTGGGGCCAACAATTTTTATATTTACCCATTACATTTACCCTTTTCCATAATTAGAAGTTCACCATTGGCAATACAGTAAATTAAAGTGGTTCCACATAGTTACAACATAAACTGTAACTATTTATTACTTGGTCAATGAGTGGCTTATTCTGTGTTATTATAAATGTAACTGTTTGTTGAACATTAGCGTCTTTATTCAAACTGCAGTTGCCACCATTTTATGAAGGCAATAAGTCTCTTGAGGCTGTAGACTGTAGAAGGGTTAAGGGGCTTTTAGGTTTTGGAACACACCTTACCCTTACATTGCTCTTGGCTTCTGGTAGCTTTTTATTATTTTATTAAAGTATAAGAAGGTTGCAGTTCTGAAGTATACAAACAATGTTTTGTTGATTACATGCCAAACACACCTGATTTTTGAGTCAAGATCTGTCTGAAAACCAGGTACAGGCTTTCCAACCAAGAAGAAACAGCAGTAAACCATTGCTGGGTAAATTCTTTAATTGTGTGCTTCATAGAACTTTCTGACCATTCCTGACCAGTAAAATATGAAAATGGCTCTGAGAAATGGAAATAGCAAACCGCATCTCGTGTGTATTATAAACCACATGCAATGGCATGCCAAATTTCAACATCTGACTCTGGTATTGTACAGTTAACTTTATGGATAAATTCAAAATAAAACATGAATTCAAAATAAATCTGCCGTACTCTTCCACATATGTAACATTTACTAAGCTGAAAGTCTTTGGCAGTGTGGTCAGAATGGGGAGATGTTTATTAAAAGGTTTTACTGAGGTTGTCTAATCTTTTATTATTAAGTGCTCACCATCAGAAATCAGTACTGTCAGGTGTCCCTATTTAAAACCCCATTACTAATCTGGCAGCTCTCTGAGGCCCTGTTTAACAAATATCCACTCGTACTTCTATTACCTGCTGAACACAGCAAATCTGTATTATAAGAAAAATATGATGAGGAAATGTCTGTAACCTAGACATTTACAAACCGTTTGAAGGTTTAGCAGAAGTTTAGCAGACTGTCATACAATGAAAGTGGTGAAAATATGGCATGTCAGGTTTGTCACCAATGATGTCACCAATGTTGAGTGTTATTGGTTCTCCCAATGCAAAAACACACCAACTGTTGTTTTACTAACAACACAATCCTTCACTAAGGAGATCTGAGTGGTACTACAAACCTTGCTAATAATCATTCTGAGCTAACGGCTCTGGTCTCATTATTATTAGTTTGTTCTTGAACAATCTGTAGTAAAACCACACCTCAAACACGGGTCGAGCCAAAGAAAACTATCCAGGGACAATGGTTTCTGAGCCAGGACATATATTGTGTTTCTTGAACCACGTCCCAAATAAGGAATGTGGAGTTCAGAGACTGTGTGCATTTTAAACACTTTAGCTAAGCACATCTTGTTATATATGACCGTTTTTAAGGATGGAGTACTGCTAAATTTGGTAATTCAGAAGCTTAAGAGATCTGTCTGTGTGGCATTTGCCTTGAAAAAAAGAAACAAGAGTTTCTTTTTTAAGACGGCAAAGCATTTGCTTGCAAAAAATGAACTGGTTTAGAAATCCCTCCCACTTTCCATGGGTAGATATTTCAGATGTTCCATTTAGCATTATCCTCTGTAGAAATTATATGTTTAAAGGAGTTATTGTATAAATAGCTGTATAGATATACTTTCTGAGGGAATAACACTGCATCCCATGAAGTCCAGATAGAACAGGGTGGTCTATCTGCTGTTCCATTCTCCAGCTGAACAATCAGACGCCTGAGAGATTGTGGAAAACAGACAAAGGCTACAGGTGTTCAAAATGTGTGCTTGCTAAGATTATTACCAAACCTCTGCAGGGCTCCATCTGAGAGGAGCAAAATTATTACTAATGCTGCATAACATTCCATTGTATGTTCAGTTCTACAGCTTGCCTCCATCAATTCACCAAATGTGATTGATGGAACACTTCAGAATGACATGAATGATATTAGATGGTCGGCAGAATGCATTCAGAGAATTTTAACACTAGGGGGATGGACTCATGGTTTTCCCCATACTTCAGGAGGCCAGTAGTGACGTGGTATTTTTAATTTTGATAAAATGGTTCTTTGCTGTTTTTTATGTTTCACTTGCATGTTTGGGGTCAAAAGTGGAAACGGCTGTATCTCTACATTAAAATTGTGAAGATACCGCAATGTAAGATAAAATGTTTGTGTTCCCATGAACTTCTGTACATTTTCCACTTAGGTAAAATATGTGTCACTGATCTTTTACATAGTAGCCACAGTTTTTATTTCTTTAATTTGATCAATGAGGGTCAGATTATCATTCCTACTTTGTGATTTATAAGACATTATGTTGCAATTCATAAGAACATTACCAGGCAACTGGCCAGTTATTCCACTTTCCTTACTTGCCAATGCCAAATTTTATTTGCACTTGACAACAGTTCATTTTAGTGCCTGGCACTGCCACTGTAGTTTTACTGTAATGGGATCTTGTTAAATATAATGCAATCATATGGTATGTTTATTTCATTTAGAGTATAACCAATAACCAAGAAATTAAATGTAAATCTGCACAATGATATGTCTTGTGTACCTCCATATTTATGTATAATTAATTTCTCTCAGAGTTCCACATTTACAATTCCAGGTATTTTCTGTGTCAGTTATTATGTGCATCACTGTGGTCAGAAAGTCTCCTGAGTTAAGACACACTTGCATTAACCATGTGTTTGTTATCCTATGAGAAGCTCCATCCCACACAAGTGGATTTCAGCCTTCCCTAAAGGCATAATATAGGGAGGTTCAAAGTCTTTACAATATGTGTGTGCATGTGTATAGAGATGTGAATACTCTGGGACATTCGAAGCAGCTAACATAATCCAAAATATTACTATAAATAAGAACCAACAGCTTTTATTTGTTTACCTGAGTTAGGTTAACATAAATTAATTTAGTTTATAGCAAATTTTAAACCATTTGGGAAAAAAAAACGCCCATTTCTGATTTTCTTTTTTTCTAGTTGTATCCTGTTGAATAAAAAAAATGTAATGCAAGGTTTTGTGGATTTCAGTGAAATGATGTGGATTTTGGATATTTAACATTTTATGCAATCACATTATTTCTTAGTTAAGTTTAGGGGGGCAGAGTTTCCATGTTTTTCACACATCCTAAGTGCCTAATCATAACCTTTAATATAGGCTATTTTTTATAACCTAATTTTATTTCCATTTTGGTTTGCGCTACCCTGATAAACCACAAGAACAATTGGCTGCTTTTTACAAACTATGCTGCCCTCATTAATGCTGGGCGTTGCTTAGTAAAATGTGTTGCTATTCCATATCCCACCTGTCTGAGCCAAGAAAATTAAATACTACAACAGAGCACGACTATAATCGCAGGTCGCACTCTGTTAGCACATGGTTCACTTTTTTTCGCACATGCATGCAAATTCATGCACACCAGATGCACTATTTTGGGGACAATGTGGAGTTGGACCTGATTTCCCTGGCATGAGGTTTTAGTTGGATGGGTGCAATAGTGTAACGAAAACAGTGCCAGGCAAGAAAACTGCTTTCCAAAGACCTGTGGTAGTTCCCAACCAGTCACTGGCTGTTAAATTGAAAACAGTCAGCTTTATACATTGAATAAGCATTTATTTTTGTAAACAAAAATCTGATAAACATCTTAAAATGAATAACTGTGGTAAAAGTAACTGGAAGTTATTCTGACACAAGATGCCTCAACAACGGTTTAGCGCCATATCACACGAGCAAGGACCAGAATTAACAGTTAACAGATGCAGATATTCAAGTATGTGGTTAGACTGCATATTATTATTATGTGTTGTTAGCTATAAGCTTGTCAACAGTTTAACTAAGTGAAAGATTACCTAAAAGATTAACTAAAAGATTGTCTTCAAAATGTGGTTTCTACATGACAGCAGCTGACCTAAAAAAAAAAAAACACTGTAGAAGATGGGATGTTTACGTCAGAACTTTTACATTCCGTTCCTGTAGGGCCCCATCCTCCAGAGTTTAGCTCCAACCCTAATTAAACACACCTGAACCAGCTAATCTTGGTCTTTGGCATTATATGGAAATTACAGGCAGGTGTGTAATAGAAGGGTTGGAACTAAACTCTGAAGGATTTGGCCCTGCAGGAACAGATTTGAAAAGGCCCTTGTTTAAGATAGCGCCCTTTGTTGCCAATGCTATAAACTCACAAACTGCAATTCAATACATTTTATATCACATGTACGTGGTAGGTTTAGGGCCTAAGAATGATTTTGTCCAGATAAATACATCTGGACAAATACAACACAAAGAACTGCCATTTAGGCACTTAATATGCTTATCTATGTTAATATGCTTAATAATATGCTTATCTATGTTAGAATGATGGGTTTGCACGAATTACACAAAGTGTTTTGTAGTTAACAAACTAAAAAGGTATGCAACCAATAAATAAGGGTTGTTTAAAAATTTACTAATAAATATAATAACTTAAGGCTTTAAATGTCTTTGAAGTGGGTCATATCGAGAAACCACAATGCATACACATATTGTTTTAAAAAAAACAACTATAGACTTGTCTGGTATTTGGGATTTGCCTGCTGGGAAGGTTCTGTACTAGTACAAAACGTTGAAATGAAATACAATGTATGATGAATGAGCCAAGGAAAATTCACACAGAGATAAGCAGATTTACTGTCTTTTTTATTAGCTGTTTTTATAGAACAGCACTGGGATGCGATGCAATGTCCACACCACCGTGGCGTAAAATCATCTCAGCATTGTTTTCCTAATTTCAGGAAAGCCTCTAAGAAAAACAGCCACACACGCTGTAGTCCTGCAGCTAATATCCAGATATTAACCTTCCCTCAGGATTTTTTCTGCTCAGCTCACTCACAAGACAAACAACCCACAGGGTCCTTTTGATGGGAATGTTGAGTTTGTTTTCAATTTCCAGGTTATCCTAGCAGCGTATAAGTTCTCCAAAATGTTAAGCATTTCATAAAGAGATAAATGGAGAGAGAAAGAGAGAGACAGAGAGAGGGGGCATTATGGCTGATAATGAGAACCATATGGCTTACCTTCACTGGTAGCCACATTCTTCTGGGCTTTGGTGGGTGTATGATCTGTGCTAGAGCTCACGTCGGAGGAGATACTGGAACTACCCTTTCCTGAGAAAACAGGAAAGAAGTAAACAACATTTCATGAAGGCACACACAGATTGTTTATAGTGAGTCTGTTTTTCAATATGAACAGCAGTGTTAAGAAAGTGAAACTGTAGCTTGCCAAGCAGTAACCAGCTTATTACTTATAACAGTTAAAAGGAAATGTTCACCCAAAATGAAAATTCTGTCATTATAACTATATAATGAAAGGAGTACAAAACTGGCTTGGCTCAAAGTCGCTCTGACTGGTATGGTTGGATGGACCATGTTTATGATACTTTTATGGTGCTGTTGTATCCGTTTTTAAGCTTGAAATGTCAGTCACCATTTACTATAATTGGATGGAAATAAGTGACCGTTACGTTCTTTCTTCCATGGAAAAGTTTAAAGGTTTGGAGTGACATGAGGGTGAATAAATGATGACAGGGTGAAAACATTTCTAGTTCCAAAACAATAAACAATTATAATGACAGCATGAAATTAAAAAAATGTAAACTAAATATAAGTAATACAAAACACTGAATCAATAACACCATAAAAAGAATCAGTGTTTAACCAAATATTGTCATTGTAGAATAACTTTTGTGGGGACTCTAACTGGCAAATCTGTTTTTCAACAAGTTAATTGGTATTAATCAATTGTTTAATTAAACAAACTGAACAAACCAATACATTTGCTGAAATGATTTGAATTTCCCAACATTACAAGAGAGAGACAAAGAGGGTTGTCTATTGAAAAAAATAGCTTGATAAAGAGGCCACTCTATTTTGTAGTCACTATGAAAAATGTAGTTAAGTTAGTTCAGTTAGTTACTCCCTTCAAAAATGTCAAAATCGCTCTTGATCAAATGCATTTATGATCTGCTCAAGCAACCCAAAAGCTCAGCTGTGGAACACTGGTGTGCAATTTCACAGACGGGTGGGGTGCAAAAGTTCCCACTGTAAGTCAATATTATAACAGATGCCATAAAAGTGCAATCGGACATTTTGGCCCCATCAGTCATTTACTTACTGAACCGTTACTGAGAGCAAGGAAACTCCTCTCGTTCTTACTCCAAAATGAGGTTCGAGGTTTTTATGATTAAAGATTTTGAGGGGAACTTATTAGTCAGTACTCATCAGGAATGCACTGTGAAACCCTTTGGTTTACGTCTTCCTGCCAAGCAAAGAAAAAGACAATATCCGCATCTGGAACAATATATGGAAGAAGTGACTTGATTCTCACTGGCAGAGTTTACAGTTATGTTATGATCCTCTATGACAGACGTATTTATGATGCATTTAAACGCATTTGGCCACTGTGCGAGAGAGCGGACACTGTTTATGACAGCTTGTTTCTTGCATATACTTTGGTTAATTGTTTTTTAAGAGGGCGAATAAGTTCAACACGTGCACATTGGTTTGGCTCTGAGTGTGATTCTGAATCTTGGATTGGTGGTGTAATAAATGTGCGGTCATTCAAAGCCTGGAACGGAGATCTAGTAATTCAGATTGTGCAGAACTGAAATCACTTTGCAGAAACCATAGACATGAAGGACATTTGCTAGTTGAGCTAGTTAAGATCAGCGCTGGCGTGTGACCAAAGACATCAGCATGCCTAAAATAATGTGTCCCATTGGTTTAACATACATTTCAAATATATAAAAAGAAGTTGAGTTTCTCTTAAAAGGCCTTGTTTTTGCAGAGAGAACATAAGTGTGTGTCTGTTCATCCTCTGTCAGGTCATAAACTTAAACCACAAGTGGCTCCGTGAGAGCACAGCACACTCTTCATTCCACACGCGCTGATGTGTCTGTAAACAAGTGTCTTTTCTCATGCCCTTAACTCTGCACAACGCACACATCCACGCAAGAACAAACACACGGAAACGCGCTTATGCTCGGTGAAATGCCACAAACACACATCGCGGGAAAGCTGTTGTGAGAAGACGTTTCAAACAAGCTGTCAGATGTCCACTGATGCATTGGCAGAGTCATGGATCTCTTATTGCCCTGGTTACGACCCTCTTACCGCAACGGCTGCACAGCAGAGCAGCGATTTTCCTCTTTATCTGGACCTTCTGAAGCAGAATAACACGGCCCACGTTGTTACCAGCCTGACATGTTGTGGTGACATCACTGAGCCAGAACATCTGCTCCAGCGGCTATTATAATAAATGTGACTCACCAGGCAAGTGGACCTCATGTGCTTTGCATGCCTTGAATTATGGCCAAATATGAACACTGTTATTATTGTGTTGCTAGGCAAAGGTTTCTCGAAGCCTAAAGTCCTCAATCAAATTGGATGATGAAACCGTATTACACTGTTGCAAAAGAATACATAGCAGTGCAATTCTTCAGAATTAAGATCTACAACCATAAATGTCTGGCAAGGGATCAGCTTGTGTGCTTTAATATAGCTACATTTCTTTACCTAATACCTAATAATGATGGATGGCAAGCAAATGTGAATATGAGTATAAAGTATAGTTTAAGGGTAAATATGTAACTGGAAAGTGGACAACTCAGTTGTTTATTGTGGCAGACAGATGTTTAATCTGAATAGGGTCTTTACCCTGACATCAGTCAGCAGTAGCCAAGAGACCAGAATCATTTGTTTAAACTGACAATTTACAATTCAGCATTATTCACCACTTACTAGGATTGTACTCTATATTCATGACTATATTCACTATACTTTTCCATTACTCTTAACTGTTTTATTTGCTAAAGGATACTGTATCCTTCAGCAAATAAAACAGTTAAGAGTAATGTCATATGAACTGCTTATTTGAAATTAAGTTACCTTTTTTCTAAAATTTGTACATTGTGGACATACCCATATTGTATTACTGTTGCCAAATCCCACAAATCTCAATGTACAAATGGGACTTCTGGCCCATTTGTTACTGCAAATCACAAATCCATATGAATAGCCCTTTAAAGATCATTGGTGACAAAGTTGAGAAAAGTTCAACGTTAAGCAAATGTTCCTACTCGGCTCTCTATATGGTGCTCAACTTTCACTAAACTCTCACCATTATAAATTAAGTTTTAAAAAAAAGGTTAAACTCTTGCTAAAATAGAAACAAAAATGCTCCACAAAATAAAGCTGAATCATTCATCTGTTGGTTGTTTGGCATTCCAAGCACAGCAATTTCACAGCATAGACAAATGACAGCAAAAAGCAGATTTTCTTCAACTTTTCATAAACGCTCTGGCCAGTCCTGTTTTTGACCCAATGACCCTAATATATGTCATATAAGAGGTCTTGATGAATTTCTCAAGCATTCCACATGGAAACTAAATTGGTAAGACTGTCCCAAGCACACATTCCCAAAAGTGCCTTATATAGTTATTCACAGTCTATAGGTTTTACAGATATCCAAAAAGACATCTGGGTCATAAATCCCATTATTGCATGAATTTCATGGCATAAACAAAATGTCAAACAAAGTGACATCAGCAAACAAATGATGCTACATTCTTTCTCAAAACGAACATGTTTTTGCCATTTTTAACTTTTTTTGTTTTTATCAGTTGGACCCAAGTCAGTTCCCCTTAAGATGCCCAGACACATCACAGTTTGAGGTCACTGTTTCTGTTATTCTCTCAGTTCAATGTAGCCAATGTTGGGCCTTCCAAACAATACATACTACGTGTTGCTGCACAAATCCAGTTCCATTAATCACAGGAACTGCGTTGTTAACGGCTACAGTATTTGCCCCGGCAGTCATCTAAGCATCTGTTAGAGGCAGTCTACACATGCTTTTGTTTGGGTCTATTTCATAACAATGAAGTTGAGAAAATATTTCATAATTCCTTGTCTGTTTTTGTTACATAATGCAAAACCTCATTTAAGATTGTTGTAACTGGAGAAAAATTGGGCTTGATTTTACAGTTCTTCTGTTTTAACAACAATTTGAAGATTTTTAAAGAAATTTTACAACTATTTATCTACAACATCTGTTCTTATCCTAACTTTACATCAGACTGTGCATTTTATGAGCACATCTGTGGATCCTTCCACTGAGCTAAAACCTCTATGAGCTGTCGACTAGAAATTGAGTTATCAAAAGAGCCATGGTTGAGGGGAGACAATTGTTTTCTGGTCTGGAAAACAACTTCTCAAAAGCTTTCATATGTTTCCTGCCCTATGTCAAAAACAGTCTGAGTCTTAAATGCAAATACACATTTATGAAATTCATACAAGGTAGATGGAGTCCAAATGCATCCATGTAAATGATTTGCACATTTGTGTATTGAACTCTTTTCTGACCTTATGAAACAGGCACATCTCTGTTGAATGTTAGCTAACCAAGTGAAGATTAATCCTCATAGACTATAAAGATATAGTCAATGACTAACATGCTAACAAGTTTTAAGCAGTATTACATATGCAAGAGTGCTGCTTTACTAAATATCAGCACAGCTGTGATTTCCAGGAGTGAAATGTTGTTTTCCTACAACTGTTCTATAAATACGAAGTTAATATTGCGTAACTTATGTAGTTTGGCCAGTTTCTTTCTGCCAAAAAAAGATAAGTGAAGTAACACAGTGTAATATCCAACCGATGTTATACTACATATCAACAATATTGGAACAATACTTGGCCAATCAAATAAGAGGACCATAACCAACTGTTGTATAATACAAAAATAAATAAACATAAAAAATCTGAAATAATTCATTTACATTACCTACATTTGTTTGTCCAAACTGCATCTGCTTGAATGATGGTCCATGAAAAAAATGATGGATTTTAATATCGTACCATATTTCTGTAATTGCTTCACACTCTTAAAATAAGACGCCGACTTGTTGGATAACCACACAGGCACATGTGGCGAATCACAAGCAGATTAATAAAAAGGTTCATTTAAAATCAGAAAGAGACAATAAATGTGATGATCTCAGCAGGTTCACCAAATCTAGCACTTATAAAGGAAACAGACACCTGACTGTGAAAACCTCTATATCTGTCGTTTCACTTAACACCACACACAGCTTCAGTTTCTACTTGATTGGTTTACCACATCAGGATTTTGGAACACAAGCAGACAGCTGTTGGCTGTACTACTTGAGTACACCATTATAACAAAAGCGTAGATATTGTGTTATTTCTTTGATCAAGTGTGCAAAATGTCATCAACACAATCAGGTACAGCTGTATAAACTTCATTTCTAATAGTGCATATTTAGCTGACACTTTACTAAAGTGTTAGTAGTACAATTGCATTGACAATTCCACTGGAGTAATCTTGGCTGAGTGGAGTGTCTTGCTCAAAGGCACAATAGGGAAAGTTTAAGGATCAAGACTTGAAGGTTTCAGGTTTCCTACAACCCTTTAATTACCAATGTGTTTATTAGCCCGCAACTTAGCCTTACTGTAAACAAACAAACAAAAGCAATGAAGACGTTTTATAAACTACGAATGAATATATAAATCGCGCTGTCATTTGCGCATTACTATCCATCATACCATAACTCATCATAACGTGTTATTAAGAGAAAGCATACATTATTTTAATGCATTAAGAGGCATTACAGTATAGTTCAAACCAAGTGTAAATTACAATCTGTCATCAGTCTACTACAGTTTTTAGTTTTTTTTTCAAATTCGAAAAACCACAATAAAAAGCATTTAAGCAGCACTGTCCATCGTTTAAACATCAGTTAATCTTTTTAAATCCTTGTATATTACATTCGTACCTTCACTTCCATACTGTTTCCCATTGTTCGCACCCATCCTGAGGAACGCATAGTATTTCATCACAATAACATCTCTGCCGCAGTCATCGAACAGACGAAATATAGATCCATTACGCGCAAATCACCGTCTTTACGATGCAACTTAGAAAAAGAATGTGCGCAACATTTTATCCGACAGTCCTTAAAAAGTCTCACAACCTCCTTGTTCATTAAAATGCACATTGTTTGAAAGCACACTTCAATAGGAGCGTAGAAGAAAACGGGCGGTGATGAGAAACTAACCACACAAGTTCATTTCCACAGCGAGTATGTGGTCATGGTACTAGAGGGACGGAGGGGCTGGACCACCTTTAAAGAGACCCTCAATTCAATATGCTCTACTCAAGGAAAGCAAAGAAAATTGTTGGGGACAGTTAAAATATTTGTATAATTAAGTCTAGGATACACAAGAATTAAAACAATATTTGACACCAGGCTATACAAACCAGGTTTCCCAGACTGCTTCCTGAGTCCTGAACCAATCTAGCCTTCATCCTTATTGTCTGTTCTATTGTTATTTGTAAACTTCCTGTGTAGTATGAAACTATTTCGAACTATTAACGGAAGCCTTTTACAGTGAACAAAACAGGACTCATACTGAATAGTATTTTTGGACTAAGGATTACTTCCTTGAAACTCCCATCAATTAGTAAATGCCTGTGACCTTCATGTTGTAGTGACAATACAGTTTCTTATTGTGTGAATGTGTTGACATTGATTGTTTGTGCTGGTCACTCTGGGTGGGTGGACATTCATTGTTGTAGAAACGCTTATCTTTATAAACTTTTTAGAAATAGCTTTAAAACAAATTGGTCAATATTCATCAACAATAAGGTTTGGTTTTGGACCTGCAACAAAGATAAACAGATGTGCCCAAACCACAATTTTTTCAAGCTTCTGTGAATGTCCATGACTTTAGCGTCCATGGTTGTTAGTGACTTTTCCTGGAAGTGTGTTTGAGCAAACTTGCAGCTTCTACTTCTTACTGGTTTGTTTGGCTCTTGTGGTACCAGACTGTAAATTGTTTTGTCAGGACTGAAGTCAAATGCCAAGCCCCAGAAAGCCTTTACAGCCAAACGCTCCATGTAGTTGTACACAACCCAAGAACACTATCTACTTCCTGTCTTAAGGGTTCTGTTCACACAGACTGGCACACAGGCATGCATGTGGAGACAACACAACAATGAAAACCTTGAGCCAGCTGTACAAAATGCAAGTCGTTTCATTTTGATTAAAGTTTAGGAACACCATTTTTTCCTTCCATTATTTAAGACAACCAACGTTAAAAACAGGCAAAATTTTGATTTTGCATTGTGACTTTAAGGAACGGTTTATAAAACTGCATACTATATAAATTCTTTAAATATTTCACCTTTATTTAATATTTTTGTAAAAGTTGTTAAAATTACTTGGATATGTAGTAAAAGCATTCTTTGCTCTATAGAAGCTCTGCAGGAAGTCCACTGGTCACCCAGTGTGAATAGACACCCAGAGAAGCACAGGGGGAAGGGTTAGCAACAGCATCTGTATTTGCATTATCAGCTACAGGGGCACTAGCAACAGACATAACATAGTAGCCTGCAGGAGAGGGGATGCTCGTCTCCCCAATGGCCTCATGGGAAGCAGATGGGTACACAGCAGGTATGATGTCAAGATCAGATACATCAGGATGGACAGTGGTTGTTAA
>JAZGTK010012176.1:0-15095 GCA_036877625.1 Ambastaia sidthimunki
TTCAAGAAATGTTTGCTGTATTTTTACACATTTGATGGTTGATCACAGGCTGTCTTTAACATCTCTGTGACATCTGTGAATTGTATTAATTGCTCTCTACATACAGTATGTTCCTATTGTCTCTAGTTAAGAATGCATTGTGCTTCTTTATGAACAAAATGTGTTTTATGAAAAAATGTTTCAGGGGAACTTACTGTAACTAATGTTACTGTACATATGTTATATTTATCTTTTAGGTTCCTGTTAATCTCTTAGTGTGTGTGTTTAAGAACTGCTGTTCACAACAGTTCACATTTAGTGTATACTCTTTCCTTTCTGGCTGCTAAAATTCAGATTCTTATTTCTGAATGCCATTGTAATAGCTAAAACAACTTGAGAGTAACATCGCCCATTCATTTAAAATTACTTTGAGATCGATTGGTAAAAATGGTATTAAAGTTGAAGTTCTAGCATAATTTAAAGATGCCACATGGTTTGATATTTATGCTATGGCCTACTGGTTAGAAAGTTGGACTTGTCAGAGGGTCACCTGTTCTGATTGCTTTGCCGCAGTGCTGCCCACTGCTCCAGGTGTGTGTGCATGCCTTGCAGTGTGCGTGTTCACTACTCACTACTCCAATTTGTGTGCACTGACTGGATGCGTTAAATGCATAGGACAAATTCCAAGTGTGGGTCACCATACTTGACCTGCATGTTACTTCGCTTCATCCTAAAAGCACTGGGCAGTAGCCATTCCATTGGAGCCGTATAATTTTTAAACAAGTGGCGCCCCCTGGTGTATACTCCTACATAGTACAGTAGTGAACAGATTGCTGCTGTCAAAACGATAATTTCATAAGAAAACAGATACAATAAATAAATATATAAAACCTATAAGACCATTGCACTTCTTTACAAATTACTAAACATGAATTCCCCTGTTGCATTATCGTTTATTATTGTTGTTGTTGTTATATCATTATTATTGTTGTTGTTTGTCAAATAGCTATTTACTTATAAACCTACTAAAAAATTTAATTTATACTTAATTTAACATTTCAACACCACCAAAATAACACCAAAATAAATGATAATTTTAAATAATAATAAAATAAAAAGATGCAAACACTCTAAACGCATTAGCATCAGTCACGTAGCATGATGGAGTTCCTTACGAACAGACAGAATCGCCCCACATTTTCTTTTTACTAGTAGCCGTGAGCAATATAGTCATAACACGGGAACAAAGGGCTGAGTCCTCGCGTTATTTTTAAAGCGCAGGACTATCACACGGAGGCGGAGCGCGGATGCTTGACGGCCGGGGATGCGAGTGTCAAACAGCAGGTGGAGACTGACTGCTGAAATAAAGAAAACATCACGAAATGTAAAGCACGGTTAATGACGAAGAGAGGACATATCTGTAACCCGATCGGCACTGAATGCGTGGGGCGTGATAGTGGTAAGATCCTTTTCTGTACACGTAAGATTTTTTATTTTATTTTGCAAAAATGGTATTGCGCTGTGTTGCTAAGGGCAAATGATTTCTAGCGCATTAGCGTAATCATATATTATTGCACTGGCTGTGCTGGGACCGCATACTGTATCTGAAATCAAAACATCATACCTTGGAAATCATAATCATTTACCTTTTGTGTTTTAGGTGAGTTTTACGTATGTCTGACGTCTCTTTACTGTATAAACAACATCTGTCTTTTTGGGGCCTAGAAAACTATGTGATCTCATCTAGGTTTGCGATCCGTGGTTGATCCGCGATACACAAAGTCACTGTCATTACTGTAACAGAGTGATCAAAATGTGACAGATACTGTAGTATCCTTTAAATGATGCGATGCATTTGTTTTATGTTGGGGCCTGTTTACATTTTCTGTCATATACTGTTTATGTTTATTATGTTTAGTACACGCAGGACATTTAACTTAGAAAAAAAACATATGACATTAATAAAAAACAAACTCATGTATGCGTGAGTAATTGCATTATTGGATAGGGTGTAATATAGATAGATAGATAGATAGATAGATAGAGAGAGAGAGAGAGAGAGAGACAGACAGAAAGACGCAGAGAAGGGACATAATAAAATAGTTTTACATGAATGCATGGTTGCCTCACTAAATCACTGACTCCAAAAATAGCAAAAGCATATGAGGTTTTCACTGTTGGCCAGCATATACGTTTTATGTTATGTAATTACCCTGAAGCAGGGAAGCGCAATCACATACAGAAGCAGAGCATAAAAAAATATGCATGCGTGTGCAAGCTCTGCAGCGTCCATCAACCTTAAATTGCACTCTTAATCTCCAGGCATAACACAATAATCCCTCAGATTCCACTCTAGAAAATCTGTGTGTGGCATCCAGCAGTGTCATTGAAACCCTGCAGTATTCATTCTTTCTGTCTCTTCTGTTTACAGCAAGCCATGGTGGACCCACTAGAACCTGACGACCAGAGTAAATTCAGAGGGCCTCAGTTTGAAACCCCCACTGCAGCCTCTGAAGCATCTTGTCTACCTGAGCCAGATGATGACAGAGAGACAGATGTCAGTGTGGATCCCGTCCCACAGACGGATCTCAGTACTGAGCCTGTACCGAGCTCTCAGGAGCCATGCCAGCCACAAAGCAGTCAACAAGAAGAGCTAAAACTGCATCTTGACCTTTACAATTTTGATTCACCAGCTGCAGAAGGCAGCCGGTATGTGCTCACGAGCCCTCGCTCACTTGAGGCATGTGCGCGCTGTGGAGTGAAACCTGTGGAACTTCTGCCACGACCTCTGTCTGATTTTGCCCGTGAAGCTCCAGGCCGCAGCATGCGTGTTGCCACAGGAATGTTTGAGATTTATGAGAGGGACAGACATGCTAAGCTTCGACAGTGCAGAGAGGAGAGAGAGCGGATTATCAAAGAGGAGAAGAGACGGATTCTCCAGGCTGCTCTTAACAATAATGGTAGTCTACTGGCCTCAGAAAAGTCACAGGAAACTGCTGGCCTGTCTCAGCAGAACAATCACGGCTCAACCGGTTCTAAGCCAGCCCCCCAAAAGTCACCTGCTTGCAATAGTGTGCCCAAAAAGCAAACAGCAACCCCTAAAAGCACAATACAAGGATCAGGACAGTTTACAAAGGTGTCCGCAACCAGCTCTCCTCTTGTCTCGAAAGCTAATACAGTTAGCTCTGTTACTGCTAAAGCAAGTTCTGCAAAAAAGTCCCTTGAAGTAGAATCTGAGGGAAAACCTCAAGGAACAAAACCTTCAGTAATCCAAAGGTCAATTCCATCGGCTCCGGCAGGTCAGGCCCCAAAGAAAATATCCAGTACTCCCATAAAAGCTGCAAATACTTTCCCCAGATCAATACCTAAACCCTCTTCTTTTCCAAGGACACCGACTTCACTTGCACCAGTAGTTTCAAAATCTGCTATCCAAAGTCCAGCCAATGGCGTCACTACTCCATTTGCACAGCACAATGGACACATTGTCTCTAAATCAAAGGTTAGATGCAGAAGCCACTCCCTAGAGTCATTGCAAAGGAGACGTGAAACATTTTGCTCCTCTACTGCTTCAACAACTAACACCACAACTACAACATATACCTCCTCAGAATCTGCTTCCTCGTCCTACAGCTGGGATGGAGCAAGGGATCACTGGGCTAAGTCATCAAGCCCACGTGCCCGCGCTTTAGCTACATTTAACTCCTTGATGGGTCGCAGTTTGAGCTTGGGAGACCTTAGTCATTCTCCACAGACAACACAAAAAGTGGAACGCATTGTGAAGGAGGTGAAACGCAGAGGACTGAAGGCTGTTCCCGAACGTGACCGAAAGATTGCTGCATTAATGCTAGCCAGGTACCAGGAGGAGGACATTCTTAGTCAGACACGCTATGTAGCACACCTGCAATGGGACAGTGAAAGGCGGATAGAGGAGCTGCGACGAGAGCGTGAAGATCGAGAGAAACAGAGAGCTGTGCAACAATGCCAACGTGCATGGCAATCCCAAGTTTCTACTCGGCAGCGTTGGCTCAACCAGCAGGAACGAGATGCTGCAGAAGTGAAACTTCGTCAAGTGGTGGAAAGTGAGGAGCGTTGGCGAGAGCTAGCCGAGCAACAAGAGCGCAGCAGACTGCAGAAACTGCAACAGGGTGCTCGTGAGGAAAAACACAAAAAGGCCCTACAAGAGCAGAACCTTAAAGCTTTGGAGGAGGAGCGAGCTGCCATGCTTGAACAGGAGAAACTGCTCCTCAAGGAAAAACTGACCATTGCTGAGCTGAAGCGACAGGAGCGAGAGCACCAAGTTCAAGAGGAGCGTCGTGGACTCAACCGTGCTGAGAAGAGGCGGCATGCAGCCCTTATCCAAGAGATTGCGCGACGTGAAGCAGACGAGCGCGAAGAAGCTCGAAGAGTAGCCGAACAGAAGCTGAGTAGGTCTCTGGAAAACTATGAACAGATACAGGAACGGCGTGGGCAGGAGTTAAAGGAGAAAGCTAAGCGAGAAGAAAAGCAGATCCAGAAAGCACGGCGAGCCGCTGAGCTACGTGAACAACAGCAGAAAGAACAGACAGAGGCGAAGGCTAGGGAAGCCGAAAGACGAGCACAACAAGCAGCACAAGTAGCCGAAGAGCGGGCACGAGAGAAGGCCCAACGTGCAGTGCAGAGCAGGCAGGAAAAGGAACGACTCCAAAGGCTTAACCGTCAGCGTGTAGAGGAGGAGGAGAAACAACGACGGCTAGAATTGCTGCAGTCCATTGAGCGTAAACTGGAAAAAAGCGAACAGATTTTCAGAGAAAAGCGTGCAGTATTGGAAAGCGCCCGGTCGGTGGCACGGGCCTCTTTCCACGTGCGAGATCGTGTTCGTGAAGAGACTAATATGCGCACCTTTGACAAGATGGCCTTGGAGGCTCAGTTAAAAGCAAATTTAGTTGAGAAGTGAGCGCTTCAACTGCAACTTTTGCTTTTCCACGCATATCTGTCTAGAAATAAGCTGTGCTTGAGCCTATATGCTAGCCTCATCACCAAACTACAACAATATTGATGGTCATGCCCTCACGTGTTGTATCTAAAGATTCATATATTTATTCCTTTATCCCAGATACTAGATCATTTTCATCATGTCATATTTTTTTCAATATTATTATCCTTTAAATGTTAATCTAAGAACTTATTGCTGATGTGGGGATGGTCATATTTTAGGGCATGATTGTTTGTAACTTGGCAAGCGCGCTGCATTGAGAGCTGTACATAAAGAGTTCATTGTTTACAAGCAAGCTTGGCACTATGGCAACAGTGATGGCTTCTGTCTAAGAGTGGCTTTATTTCTTAGAAGAAATTAAGAAGGAATTCCTTTACAAGAGGAAATCTTTTAAGGGAGACTTATGCTGTAGGAATCTAGGCTGCAGTAGGGTAAGCCATGACTTGACTGTGTGCAAACCAAACTCCAGTGAAATGCTGACCGGGCATTACAGCTTAGAATAAGGACATGTCAACAAATGATGTCAGCACAGTGTAACTGCTGATGAAGCATAGGAGTCTTTGGTCAGCCACCAGTTTTCAAAATCACACTGACATCCCCTGCATTCCTTCAGGTGTGTTCATTTACTTTCCTACTACATACTGAATACTGTACAGTATACACTGTATGCTGTCTACTATTTAATAGTACAGGAAACAAAACTATAATGCTACATTATTGTCACAATCATCACTTCGAAGGCATCCAGTGCCACCCAGTTTTCATTTTCAATTCAGTTTTGTGTGAAATGATTTTGGCAGTTCTATCAAATGTTCTTGGTGATGAGATCACAATCGGATAGCACTTGACTACATTAAAAGGCAGTTATGAATGCAATCCAAGACCCACAGAAATCACATTACACCATGATATTTGCACTGTTTTAATTCTGAGTGTGGACAAGCTTTTTGAAGTGGACATAGGGGAACATAGGAGTCAGGGTACCTGTTGTAAGCAAGTCCCCATGTTGCTAAAAGTGCCATGTCATCCTGGTACATATCTAGAGGACAGGATTGGAGTGGATCTGTGGGAAAGCACTGCAGTAGGCATTTTTTGATAAACCTCTGTAAATTCCTATGAGAGCTTAGGGCAAAGTGATGCCTGTCACACCAGCCATCTGTCACTGGCTTTTGTCTCCTGTACAGCAGTCCAAACTGTAAAATGTAAAATTATTTAAAGATTATTTGAACATTTTTATCCGCAAGAGAGGTGAACTGTAAAACATTTTAAGACGTACAGAAATCTCTTAAGATTAAGAATGTCTGAAAAAGCATAAAATTATAGATTTTATAAAATAAAAAATAAGTTATGCTAAGGCATGACTGAACTGTTGTATTTGGTTGTTATGTTAGCCTCTCTAATACTGTAGATTAATAGTTTGTTTAATTTTTATTTAAAAAGAAAGGTTCTGTAAAATAATAATTGACCCGTATCTGGTTTGTCTTCTGTGTTGCAGGTTTGGGAGAGAAGAAGATGCTGTTGACAGCCGTGGGCTGATTCAGTTAAATAACCCCTCAGAGACTGCAAAAGACATTTCACTTTGATCCCAGGCCCTTATTCCTTATGTGGCAGTGACTCAGCTAAGCATGACGTAATTGGAAGTGCTAATCAACACAGAAGCCATTTTACCTCCAGCATATCAAAAATAATACATCACCCCACTTTTAACAGCCTAAAAAGTCCAAAGAAGCCATTTCATAAAGATTTATGTGTCACAGGTTAAATTTGAGAGGCTTTTAAAGTGAAAATGAAATGGTGCTGACAAATCAACAATAATCGACAATTCCTAATTTGTGTGAAGGTTTTATAGCTGGTTATCTCAATGTCATGGACTGACAAAAGAGGCTTTATCTAAACGGTCATGCATGAAATAAAACAAGGCTTATTAAACAGTGACAAAGTAAACTACAGGTTTATAACATTTTGATTAATTGTTAAAATGTATGAAGTTAAAATAACATGTAAAGCTCTTATGCAATATTTTTGCATATTGATTTCAGCTGTTAAAGTTGCCAGTTATGTCATGAAGATGATCGTAGCATTCGTAGTACAAATGTAAAAATGTTTCCTATCAAATTTTTACATTTTTGGCTTTGCATTACTCTTTTGTTAATACGTATCATTAAAATGTGTGACCCGTGCTGGCAAAATGAGTCACAATGAGCAAATTTAAAATGAGTAATTATTATTTATTTTCACATTCTCAGTTAAAAAACCTTTAAAATGATGTACAATTTATTGGAATTGGATGAAGAATAAATTAGCAACAACTGTCTTGAGCACCAGCTGTTGAGAAGAGAGCAGAAAAAATGGCATTCTGAGGAACCTTGAAGAAGGTACATCTCTCAGAAAACGTACAAACAATTTTAGAATTTTAACTGCTATTTAGAGCATTGGGATTGGTAGATGAGGACTTTATTTATTTTTGTAAAAATTAGCTTGTAGCTTGTAATTAGCTGTGCACATTTAAGCTCATTTTGTCAGCACGGGTCACATGTTTACTGTGAGTGGAAGATGCTTTATGTTTCATACCATAATCTACAGCAAAAAATAAGCAGTTTGTTAAAAAAGGACATGCAGGGTGATATTTTACTTGAGACCCAAGATGGCAGACTGTATTTAAAAATAAATTTCAAATTTTGTTTTATAAGTTGTGTCAATCTCATTTTTAATGTCTTTGTAAAGGATTAATAAACTTTGGTTTCATTCATTTCAGCACATTTTTTACAGATTGCAAATGGTGTTTACGAGACCCCCGTGTTGTTAATAAATAAGATTTTATTTTTATTTTGACTTAAATGCTATCAATAAAAGCATATTTTTGTGACATTTATATATTTATTTTTTCTAGTTATATTATTCTACAGTTTATTATAAATGTATAAGGAATGCAGATGTAGTCCCTTAGTACACCAGATTTCCTTTGTCTTTCAAACTGAACACACAGAAACCAGGATGAGAAAATCCTCCCATATGGTGGTCTGTATTCTTAGTCGTCAGACTGAACGGTCTCTTGTCGGGTGATGATCTTACAGGCCCGCTGTCTCAAACAGCTGTCTGAGGTCAGACGCCGAGCGGTTTCCCTCAGCTCCTCGATGCCGTGAGCCTCGCCGTGGGAGGAGGCAAACGACTGAGAGTGCTTTACTGCACACAGGGAAGAGAGCATATGATAAGGTGATGAAGTAAGTTCATTTAGCTTAAGCAATTCGATTTAACTTTGAATTCAGAGTCAACTGGAGTGCTGCACCAGGTAATGGTTTCCCCGAATACTTTAAAACCTTTGCATGTGTCAGCTCAATATGAAGTTGCTATTAACCAGATACCCAATATTACTGAATGTCATAATTTTATAATGTGTGGAGCGTGTGCATTCGTGTAGCACTTACACCAGTGCTGCCTGGAAGCCCTTCTCTGTATACGGCAGCTTTTGATTCGACGAGCAGCAGCTTTATGCAAATACACTGCATTCTTCATGATAGCTGGTAATTTGGCCTCAATCTCTGCAGCACAGATACATTCCTCAAAGAATTCTGGGAGTACAGAGCACAACTGAATGTTCATGTAAAGTTAGGAGTTTAAGTTTAGTAACTTTAACAAGGCAGAAACATTTAAAATATTAAACTACTAAGTCAAACATTATTTATTTCTTAACCCCTTAATTAATGACTGACCTGTAATATTAATTTATACAACAGGGATGATAGATCATATATAAACATAAGATTCAGGTTTGCCCACAGCATATATTGTAATAACTTGGTATGGTTTTGCCATTTCTTAATAAGGACCTGCTTTTGCAAAAATATCTACTGGTTTGTGTTTATATTCAAGCTATTTTAAGGCATGAAAAGGCATCAAAAGGCATTTTCGCAGAAAAAATAAATATGACGTTTTTATTATTGAGTTTTAAGGAATACAATTAGCAACTACAGAAGAGGGACTTTGAATGAATTTTACAAGTTTAATAGTAATAATCCATATTTTGTTTTTATTCTTGAAATTGAAATTCTTAAGAATATATCCCACATATTATGGGCTCATGTGGTGTATTTATTGAGTGAACTCACTGCGAAGATGGCTGACATCTCCTCTCATTCTTTCATCTCTCTCATGAGTGTGTTCTATTGCGTTCAGACCTTGTTCTAGATCTTGTAAGGCCTCCTCTGCCAATTTCAGCCTACGCTCCAGTTCCACACGAGACTCCATCTCAGCCTGACAAACACACACGAACAAACACACTCCAACAATATATCGTATAATGATTATGAGAGTCTGAGATGTATAAGAATGACACTGTAGACATGCGAGGTGTGGAGGTGGGGGAAGACATGGGCATTTATAGAATTTAAATTGATTTTTATATCACTGTGAGTAACATAATGATGAAAGATTTGCCTATCTGAAGATGCAGAGCAGCTGATGTGAGAGATTTTGCTGCATGTAACCTGATAAGCAGTATGTATTAAAGATGTCGTTCATTCTGAAAATCTGTTTGCTATTATTTACTTTGTGGAACACAAAAGAATTTTCGTAGACTCTTTACGTGGCTCTTTTCCATAAATGGAGAGTTCATACTAACCATGTTCTTTAAGCTCCAAAATCAGCAAAACAAACACTATAGAATAACATAAAAATATGTTATGCACTCATGCAGTAATTTTCTGATACGATAACTAAATACGTCATTATTCATTGATAATTTTAGCTTGACTGCAGCTTCTAGGACACATGCAAAAACCATTTGGCATCATTTAAACCTGGATTGACGCATCATTGCACCGTTTTTGGAATCTGAGCTCGGACACAAATGAGATTTTAGAGCTTTGGCAGTCAGGATGATTTCAGTGAATTATGACTTAAATCTTTCATTTCAGTTTCTGTACATCTGCACAAAAAGCCATGACTTCATTACTCATATGGACCATGTATGTTTTATATTACAGCTGTGATTAATATGGGTTGGCATGTATGACCAGGATCGTGGATATCCCTAAAAATATTTCCTTTTGTCAGCATACAGCATTGGAATGACATGAGCTTCAGTAAATGGCGAATCTGGTTACTGGTTACTGTTACAGTGTAATTATACATTTAAAGGGATAGTTCACCCAAAAATTTTTCCATCATTTATTCACCCACATGTCATTCCAAATTTATATTATTTTTTTTCTTCTATCTTTTTTGGTACTGAGTAATATTAATTAAGAACATGTAGTTACTAGTTTTGAGAGGGTTGAGAGTAGGGTTTGGTTTAGGGTTAGTCGCATTATGTATACTTTACTGTTACCACTATAGCAAGTAATGCAATGTGTAACAAAGACACTCTAAAATAAAATGTTACCCAAAATGTTAATTTCTGGTTGAAATATTTCTTTACAACTCAAAGGAAAAATAGCACAGCACTCCTAAACCCAGTTAATGGGCACTAAAACACTATAACTACAGTGTTATTTCCTACTGTTTATACCATCTGATCAACGAATTTACAGCCGGTGCCTCTGCAAAACTAGCTGTGTTTACTGTTTCTCTCTATAGTTATATTCTATATTGTGTTTTTCCATTTTAAGGCACATTAGTTCTTACCTTCAGCTCCTCCTCAGTGTGCTGTTTGTCTGCTGTGAGCTGTGTAAGGGACTGCTGGAGTGTGTGAGCTTGAGAGGAATAAAACTCTCTTTCGTCCTGCAAAACTTTTGCCCGCAGTTCTTTTTCTTTCAGCCTGCAGAGGGCGACAGAGAGAACTGGCATGACCACTAGCAAGTAAAAGAGAACTGTAGTGTGATTTGTGCGTTAGTGCGCCAGAGATGCTGTTTTCAGAGGCTTATTCTCTGCTCGCTCGTTCTGCTGTAAAAACATTTTTTATCATTTTGTAATGAAACTAATAACATTTTATTTCAACTTATCAGTTGATAAGTAAAAAAATATTTTTCACTTTTTAGAACTGACAAGAATAGAATACTAATGTACATACCAGTATAGCTGCTTACTGCACACTAACTAGTTTTTAACTAGCTATGTTTTTAAATGTGCAATGTTTTTTACATAAAGTCTACTATTAATGTCAGAAATTAACATGCTTAGTTTTCTTTTTAAATCAGGGTTGATTTAATTAAAACATCAGGTTAAAAGTCATTATTTATTAGTCAGTCTCATTAAAAACACTGCATTGTGTTGTAGGATTTAGTACACAGCACAATGTAGATGTATACTATGCATTCTGAAAAATGTAGTAGGTTATCTGGGTGTTCTACACATACAGAATATTTGCATTTTAAACATACTATGAGCATTTATGTATACCATATGTGGTATGATATTTTAAACAATGCCAATATAATCAGTAAAGTTTTCTAGACCGAAATGCAGTATACAATTCATTTCATACAATCAATGCATCGATTCTGACAACTTTCTTTTACAAGTAACAACATTAAATTGGAATGAGAGTCATTGTATTTTAAAGTAAAACAAATCAGTATCTTTAAATCAAGCTGTTAAAACTTATTGTATTATGACAGCATGTGACCCTTGTGGAATGGTCCATACAGCACAGTCACCTTTTATACATTTCCTGCATTTGAGGTCATTTATATCCGCTAGTCAATCCACTCTCTGTCTCTTGTGCCTCAGTCACTATACTGTGTCCGATCAATCGACTGGCTTATTTGGTGATCAATGCACATTTCCATTGTTGTGGTCTAAGCGGTCCATTTATTTAGCTCCAGGTCAGGGCAGACAATGGCCCTACACATGAATGGTGCTCTGTGCCAAACAAATGCTCTTTCAGAACATAAATCTCTTATGAAGTGAACTTTTGCTCGACCGATCCAAATGGAAAAGGTCATTAGTCACAAAGAAATTGATTTTTTCACCTTTCTTCAGCCTGTTCCTTCTCTTTAAGCAGGTTCCTCATCCGTTCCTCAATTTGCCGCAGGGTCCCCTGAAGCTGCACCTCAGGATACTGGGAGTCTGAAGAGGCCTGAGGATCACGTCTTGTTTCAGTAGCATCCTGCTCTTTCTCTCTCAGCAGCTCTAGAGTGCGCTCTTTCTCCTCGGATAGCTCCTGAGGAGACACAGTTGGACTTTTGTTATTGACTGTTGATTGAAGTTTGGGTGTATCACATCACCATCGCATTGAACAACACGGCACACTGGCAAATCATAGCCATTAATAACTCTCTTCTCATATTACACAGATAATATGATGTCACAGATAAGATGTCCCATATACTCATTTCAATTATTACATCTCTAGCTCTCTAGAATACTTTATTGTAAACTATTGTTTACAGCAATACTGTAAAACTAAATATGCATTCAGGAATCCTGTACTGCCTACATACTGTACACAGCTCCGCTCATCTTTCAGTTTCTCTGTGGCATCTACAAGCAAGCTTATACTATAAATTCAACTCAAATAAATATTTAAGGTCCATTTATTTATTTGGTAAGCAGCCATGTAATAAGCAGGTAAGTTAATGTACAGTAAGCCGGTCATTATTGCAAATAAACCCCTTCAGGGTGATATAAGACCACTTTCCTTTCACATTATCCTGTTGGGCATATATTTTGAGATCAGGACCAGCTGACTGCACATCATTTACTCATTCATCTCCACTCACAGTGGAGAGATCCTGAAGTATTTTAAGGATGTATTATTTGATACCTCCAAGGATTTTTGCAGCAGTGTGGTGAGACTATGAAGCTCTTGTTTCTCAGTTTCTACTCCCCTCAGACACTGAGCAGTACCATCCAGATCTCTACCAACACAGAGCAGCACAAAAAGTTCAGATGTTAAAAACCTTAAAGTCCGACTTATATAAATGCTGCATACAAAGTGTTTAAAACTTTGCTTTTAAATGTATCTCATATAAACAACAACAGCAACAATAATAATAAATGGTTGACTTTACTCTTTAATCTGTTCTTGTTCTGATTTCAGCTCTTGAACTACTTCCTCAAACTTCTGCTTTTCTTCCTCTAGCAGTTGATTCAATCTTTCCAGCTCCTACAGAAAGACATCATCAACACATACACATAAATCTCCACTAATTACTTTATATGCTTTATGTTTTTACCCAGCATGCACAGCTATGTGTAGCTTAACATTCTACAAACAGAACTCCTAAAACATGTGGGTGTAAAGTTTATTGTAAATATACGATCTAACCGCCTTCTGTTCTCTTTGCAAGCACAGCTCCTCAGTCTCTTCCATGAGCTTATCTAGCACAAACAAACAAATACACATTTGTAAAATAGAAGTTTAACTAGTTTTCAAATTGAAATGCGCAGACCTAATTTTCATAGACACTGGTACTAGTATTTAAAAATGTACATGATATGCAATCAGGCTACAAGTTACTACAATAAAACAACTTATGATAATTAGTCAACAATGTCATCAAAACACTAAATAAATAAACTACAAAATACAATGACAATAAGATTTAAGCAGCTTACACAGTTTCAAGGAGAATCCATGTTAATTCATTATGGTTTTACAGTAGCCTTTAGTAACAATTGTAGCAACTGTGGCATTTTGGGGAATTAAAAGGGATTATCATTGTTTTATCAATTCTGTATGCATTTGTAAAAGATTAAGGGATTACAGTATTATTAAAAGCTTTGTGAATAAACATTGCACATTTGCTACTTGAAAAGCTTTGAAAAACTAAGGATGGCAAGAAGACACCGTGATCTTTACCCAAGTATTCCTGCTTTTCTTTTGCCAGCTGTAGACCCTGAGCTTCCAGACTCTCGATCATAGCCTCCCCCAACCGAGCATTTTTCCAAGTGCTTCAGAGGAATTGAAAATGCATACCACACCGCAATAGAACAGTCATTAATGATGACCTCTAAAATGATAGGACTAATAGTAGGTCACAATCCCAAGTAGTACATTAATGTCCTCTAACTTTACATACATTTGGCCAAAACACGCTGGTGCATCAAAAACCTTAAATGTGCAAATACTTTTAAATTAACTTTAAATAACTGGTGTAGGTACAGATCAGGACCACTCACACTTTTCCTGAATCCTGCAGCATCTCCACCCACTGACTCTGCTCTGACTCCGATTCGGCAGCCAGGACAATATTTCCCTGTACGGCACAACAGGAAAAAAATTCAGTCTTGTAGTTTTCTGGTCTTGTAGTCAACATTGATGTTTCCATTTACAATTAAAATGGGGATGATAAAAATTTAAGCACATTATAAAAAACAGGGAGTGCAATTATGTAAAATACAATAGGAAAATGTTTTTTTACAGTAAAGTCCTCATGGTTGATAACAATAGCAAACGGCATGCCCTGATCTTCTTTAGGCTCAACAACACATCCACCCAATGGGATCACACCCTGATAAGGAAATGATAGGCAATAGTAAATACTGTGTCTCAATGGTACACAATATGCTCCAAAATTTTTTTTTAAAATTATTAATAACAGAAGTTAAGTATAAAATAGTTAAATATGCTATAATTACATATTTGTATACTGTTATGTAAAAACATGATTTATACATAATAATCCAAAATAAACCAAGTCTCTCATTAGTTCTATATTCTGTCAAAAAAGTAACACACGTTATACAAAATACAAAATCAATATGTTGTTAAGTACGTAAATGTGCAACTCAATAAAATATAAATGTGTGTGTACCTTAGGGTGAATGTTAAAGTATCGATTTGTCTCAAAGTTTTTTTTCTCGTTCTCGGCATAGTATAACAGGAAGCTGTCCTTGATGATGAAGAATCTGTTATGAAACATATTTACAATGATACACAAACCCGACAGCAACAATATATCCAACAAATGTTACCCTAAAACTGTAAGCTGAAGACAAAAAAGCTTCCCCGCTCAAATGCATTTGTTTATTTTTGTGCGTAACGTACCAAATATCCGTCACACTTTACCTTAATTTTCCAAGAATAGTACACAGCTGATCTCATATAGCTGACATAACTTTGTGTGCTATCTATAAATTGATCTTTGTGTGGCTAATGTTAAAAACTCACCGGCAGCACAGAACATTTTCATAGATCTGACTTACTCAGCTTACGGGCACATTACTAGCATCTCTGTACGGTAAGGTACTGTACATAATAAAG
>JAZGTK010012177.1:0-15094 GCA_036877625.1 Ambastaia sidthimunki
CTTTATTATGTACAGTACCTTACCGTACAGAGATGCTAGTAATGTGCCCGTAAGCTGAGTAAGTCAGATCTATGAAAATGTTCTGTGCTGCCGGTGAGTTTTTAACATTAGCCACACAAAGATCAATTTATAGATAGCACACAAAGTTATGTCAGCTATATGAGATCAGCTGTGTACTATTCTTGGAAAATTAAGGTAAAGTGTGACGGATATTTGGTACGTTACGCACAAAAATAAACAAATGCATTTGAGCGGGGAAGCTTTTTTGTCTTCAGCTTACAGTTTTAGGGTAACATTTGTTGGATATATTGTTGCTGTCGGGTTTGTGTATCATTGTAAATATGTTTCATAACAGATTCTTCATCATCAAGGACAGCTTCCTGTTATACTATGCCGAGAACGAGAAAAAAAACTTTGAGACAAATCGATACTTTAACATTCACCCTAAGGTACACACACATTTATATTTTATTGAGTTGCACATTTACGTACTTAACAACATATTGATTTTGTATTTTGTATAACGTGTGTTACTTTTTTGACAGAATATAGAACTAATGAGAGACTTGGTTTATTTTGGATTATTATGTATAAATCATGTTTTTACATAACAGTATACAAATATGTAATTATAGCATATTTAACTATTTTATACTTAACTTCTGTTATTAATAATTTTAAAAAAAAATTTTGGAGCATATTGTGTACCATTGAGACACAGTATTTACTATTGCCTATCATTTCCTTATCAGGGTGTGATCCCATTGGGTGGATGTGTTGTTGAGCCTAAAGAAGATCAGGGCATGCCGTTTGCTATTGTTATCAACCATGAGGACTTTACTGTAAAAAAACATTTTCCTATTGTATTTTACATAATTGCACTCCCTGTTTTTTATAATGTGCTTAAATTTTTATCATCCCCATTTTAATTGTAAATGGAAACATCAATGTTGACTACAAGACCAGAAAACTACAAGACTGAATTTTTTTCCTGTTGTGCCGTACAGGGAAATATTGTCCTGGCTGCCGAATCGGAGTCAGAGCAGAGTCAGTGGGTGGAGATGCTGCAGGATTCAGGAAAAGTGTGAGTGGTCCTGATCTGTACCTACACCAGTTATTTAAAGTTAATTTAAAAGTATTTGCACATTTAAGGTTTTTGATGCACCAGCGTGTTTTGGCCAAATGTATGTAAAGTTAGAGGACATTAATGTACTACTTGGGATTGTGACCTACTATTAGTCCTATCATTTTAGAGGTCATCATTAATGACTGTTCTATTGCGGTGTGGTATGCATTTTCAATTCCTCTGAAGCACTTGGAAAAATGCTCGGTTGGGGGAGGCTATGATCGAGAGTCTGGAAGCTCAGGGTCTACAGCTGGCAAAAGAAAAGCAGGAATACTTGGGTAAAGATCACGGTGTCTTCTTGCCATCCTTAGTTTTTCAAAGCTTTTCAAGTAGCAAATGTGCAATGTTTATTCACAAAGCTTTTAATAATACTGTAATCCCTTAATCTTTTACAAATGCATACAGAATTGATAAAACAATGATAATCCCTTTTAATTCCCCAAAATGCCACAGTTGCTACAATTGTTACTAAAGGCTACTGTAAAACCATAATGAATTAACATGGATTCTCCTTGAAACTGTGTAAGCTGCTTAAATCTTATTGTCATTGTATTTTGTAGTTTATTTATTTAGTGTTTTGATGACATTGTTGACTAATTATCATAAGTTGTTTTATTGTAGTAACTTGTAGCCTGATTGCATATCATGTACATTTTTAAATACTAGTACCAGTGTCTATGAAAATTAGGTCTGCGCATTTCAATTTGAAAACTAGTTAAACTTCTATTTTACAAATGTGTATTTGTTTGTTTGTGCTAGATAAGCTCATGGAAGAGACTGAGGAGCTGTGCTTGCAAAGAGAACAGAAGGCGGTTAGATCGTATATTTACAATAAACTTTACACCCACATGTTTTAGGAGTTCTGTTTGTAGAATGTTAAGCTACACATAGCTGTGCATGCTGGGTAAAAACATAAAGCATATAAAGTAATTAGTGGAGATTTATGTGTATGTGTTGATGATGTCTTTCTGTAGGAGCTGGAAAGATTGAATCAACTGCTAGAGGAAGAAAAGCAGAAGTTTGAGGAAGTAGTTCAAGAGCTGAAATCAGAACAAGAACAGATTAAAGAGTAAAGTCAACCATTTATTATTATTGTTGCTGTTGTTGTTTATATGAGATACATTTAAAAGCAAAGTTTTAAACACTTTGTATGCAGCATTTATATAAGTCGGACTTTAAGGTTTTTAACATCTGAACTTTTTGTGCTGCTCTGTGTTGGTAGAGATCTGGATGGTACTGCTCAGTGTCTGAGGGGAGTAGAAACTGAGAAACAAGAGCTTCATAGTCTCACCACACTGCTGCAAAAATCCTTGGAGGTATCAAATAATACATCCTTAAAATACTTCAGGATCTCTCCACTGTGAGTGGAGATGAATGAGTAAATGATGTGCAGTCAGCTGGTCCTGATCTCAAAATATATGCCCAACAGGATAATGTGAAAGGAAAGTGGTCTTATATCACCCTGAAGGGGTTTATTTGCAATAATGACCGGCTTACTGTACATTAACTTACCTGCTTATTACATGGCTGCTTACCAAATAAATAAATGGACCTTAAATATTTATTTGAGTTGAATTTATAGTATAAGCTTGCTTGTAGATGCCACAGAGAAACTGAAAGATGAGCGGAGCTGTGTACAGTATGTAGGCAGTACAGGATTCCTGAATGCATATTTAGTTTTACAGTATTGCTGTAAACAATAGTTTACAATAAAGTATTCTAGAGAGCTAGAGATGTAATAATTGAAATGAGTATATGGGACATCTTATCTGTGACATCATATTATCTGTGTAATATGAGAAGAGAGTTATTAATGGCTATGATTTGCCAGTGTGCCGTGTTGTTCAATGCGATGGTGATGTGATACACCCAAACTTCAATCAACAGTCAATAACAAAAGTCCAACTGTGTCTCCTCAGGAGCTATCCGAGGAGAAAGAGCGCACTCTAGAGCTGCTGAGAGAGAAAGAGCAGGATGCTACTGAAACAAGACGTGATCCTCAGGCCTCTTCAGACTCCCAGTATCCTGAGGTGCAGCTTCAGGGGACCCTGCGGCAAATTGAGGAACGGATGAGGAACCTGCTTAAAGAGAAGGAACAGGCTGAAGAAAGGTGAAAAAATCAATTTCTTTGTGACTAATGACCTTTTCCATTTGGATCGGTCGAGCAAAAGTTCACTTCATAAGAGATTTATGTTCTGAAAGAGCATTTGTTTGGCACAGAGCACCATTCATGTGTAGGGCCATTGTCTGCCCTGACCTGGAGCTAAATAAATGGACCGCTTAGACCACAACAATGGAAATGTGCATTGATCACCAAATAAGCCAGTCGATTGATCGGACACAGTATAGTGACTGAGGCACAAGAGACAGAGAGTGGATTGACTAGCGGATATAAATGACCTCAAATGCAGGAAATGTATAAAAGGTGACTGTGCTGTATGGACCATTCCACAAGGGTCACATGCTGTCATAATACAATAAGTTTTAACAGCTTGATTTAAAGATACTGATTTGTTTTACTTTAAAATACAATGACTCTCATTCCAATTTAATGTTGTTACTTGTAAAAGAAAGTTGTCAGAATCGATGCATTGATTGTATGAAATGAATTGTATACTGCATTTCGGTCTAGAAAACTTTACTGATTATATTGGCATTGTTTAAAATATCATACCACATATGGTATACATAAATGCTCATAGTATGTTTAAAATGCAAATATTCTGTATGTGTAGAACACCCAGATAACCTACTACATTTTTCAGAATGCATAGTATACATCTACATTGTGCTGTGTACTAAATCCTACAACACAATGCAGTGTTTTTAATGAGACTGACTAATAAATAATGACTTTTAACCTGATGTTTTAATTAAATCAACCCTGATTTAAAAAGAAAACTAAGCATGTTAATTTCTGACATTAATAGTAGACTTTATGTAAAAAACATTGCACATTTAAAAACATAGCTAGTTAAAAACTAGTTAGTGTGCAGTAAGCAGCTATACTGGTATGTACATTAGTATTCTATTCTTGTCAGTTCTAAAAAGTGAAAAATATTTTTTTACTTATCAACTGATAAGTTGAAATAAAATGTTATTAGTTTCATTACAAAATGATAAAAAATGTTTTTACAGCAGAACGAGCGAGCAGAGAATAAGCCTCTGAAAACAGCATCTCTGGCGCACTAACGCACAAATCACACTACAGTTCTCTTTTACTTGCTAGTGGTCATGCCAGTTCTCTCTGTCGCCCTCTGCAGGCTGAAAGAAAAAGAACTGCGGGCAAAAGTTTTGCAGGACGAAAGAGAGTTTTATTCCTCTCAAGCTCACACACTCCAGCAGTCCCTTACACAGCTCACAGCAGACAAACAGCACACTGAGGAGGAGCTGAAGGTAAGAACTAATGTGCCTTAAAATGGAAAAACACAATATAGAATATAACTATAGAGAGAAACAGTAAACACAGCTAGTTTTGCAGAGGCACCGGCTGTAAATTCGTTGATCAGATGGTATAAACAGTAGGAAATAACACTGTAGTTATAGTGTTTTAGTGCCCATTAACTGGGTTTAGGAGTGCTGTGCTATTTTTCCTTTGAGTTGTAAAGAAATATTTCAACCAGAAATTAACATTTTGGGTAACATTTTATTTTAGAGTGTCTTTGTTACACATTGCATTACTTGCTATAGTGGTAACAGTAAAGTATACATAATGCGACTAACCCTAAACCAAACCCTACTCTCAACCCTCTCAAAACTAGTAACTACATGTTCTTAATTAATATTACTCAGTACCAAAAAAGATAGAAGAAAAAAAATAATATAAATTTGGAATGACATGTGGGTGAATAAATGATGGAAAAATTTTTGGGTGAACTATCCCTTTAAATGTATAATTACACTGTAACAGTAACCAGTAAC
Organism: Ambastaia sidthimunki; assembly: GCA_036877625.1. Classification (NCBI taxonomy): domain Eukaryota; kingdom Metazoa; phylum Chordata; class Actinopteri; order Cypriniformes; family Botiidae; genus Ambastaia; species Ambastaia sidthimunki. Next base: position 5,048 of record JAZGTK010012177.1, read on the forward strand.
CAGATTCGCCATTTACTGAAGCTCATGTCATTCCAATGCTGTATGCTGACAAAAGGAAATATTTTTAGGGATATCCACGATCCTGGTCATACATGCCAACCCATATTAATCACAGCTGTAATATAAAACATACATGGTCCATATGAGTAATGAAGTCATGGCTTTTTGTGCAGATGTACAGAAACTGAAATGAAAGATTTAAGTCATAATTCACTGAAATCATCCTGACTGCCAAAGCTCTAAAATCTCATTTGTGTCCGAGCTCAGATTCCAAAAACGGTGCAATGATGCGTCAATCCAGGTTTAAATGATGCCAAATGGTTTTTGCATGTGTCCTAGAAGCTGCAGTCAAGCTAAAATTATCAATGAATAATGACGTATTTAGTTATCGTATCAGAAAATTACTGCATGAGTGCATAACATATTTTTATGTTATTCTATAGTGTTTGTTTTGCTGATTTTGGAGCTTAAAGAACATGGTTAGTATGAACTCTCCATTTATGGAAAAGAGCCACGTAAAGAGTCTACGAAAATTCTTTTGTGTTCCACAAAGTAAATAATAGCAAACAGATTTTCAGAATGAACGACATCTTTAATACATACTGCTTATCAGGTTACATGCAGCAAAATCTCTCACATCAGCTGCTCTGCATCTTCAGATAGGCAAATCTTTCATCATTATGTTACTCACAGTGATATAAAAATCAATTTAAATTCTATAAATGCCCATGTCTTCCCCCACCTCCACACCTCGCATGTCTACAGTGTCATTCTTATACATCTCAGACTCTCATAATCATTATACGATATATTGTTGGAGTGTGTTTGTTCGTGTGTGTTTGTCAGGCTGAGATGGAGTCTCGTGTGGAACTGGAGCGTAGGCTGAAATTGGCAGAGGAGGCCTTACAAGATCTAGAACAAGGTCTGAACGCAATAGAACACACTCATGAGAGAGATGAAAGAATGAGAGGAGATGTCAGCCATCTTCGCAGTGAGTTCACTCAATAAATACACCACATGAGCCCATAATATGTGGGATATATTCTTAAGAATTTCAATTTCAAGAATAAAAACAAAATATGGATTATTACTATTAAACTTGTAAAATTCATTCAAAGTCCCTCTTCTGTAGTTGCTAATTGTATTCCTTAAAACTCAATAATAAAAACGTCATATTTATTTTTTCTGCGAAAATGCCTTTTGATGCCTTTTCATGCCTTAAAATAGCTTGAATATAAACACAAACCAGTAGATATTTTTGCAAAAGCAGGTCCTTATTAAGAAATGGCAAAACCATACCAAGTTATTACAATATATGCTGTGGGCAAACCTGAATCTTATGTTTATATATGATCTATCATCCCTGTTGTATAAATTAATATTACAGGTCAGTCATTAATTAAGGGGTTAAGAAATAAATAATGTTTGACTTAGTAGTTTAATATTTTAAATGTTTCTGCCTTGTTAAAGTTACTAAACTTAAACTCCTAACTTTACATGAACATTCAGTTGTGCTCTGTACTCCCAGAATTCTTTGAGGAATGTATCTGTGCTGCAGAGATTGAGGCCAAATTACCAGCTATCATGAAGAATGCAGTGTATTTGCATAAAGCTGCTGCTCGTCGAATCAAAAGCTGCCGTATACAGAGAAGGGCTTCCAGGCAGCACTGGTGTAAGTGCTACACGAATGCACACGCTCCACACATTATAAAATTATGACATTCAGTAATATTGGGTATCTGGTTAATAGCAACTTCATATTGAGCTGACACATGCAAAGGTTTTAAAGTATTCGGGGAAACCATTACCTGGTGCAGCACTCCAGTTGACTCTGAATTCAAAGTTAAATCGAATTGCTTAAGCTAAATGAACTTACTTCATCACCTTATCATATGCTCTCTTCCCTGTGTGCAGTAAAGCACTCTCAGTCGTTTGCCTCCTCCCACGGCGAGGCTCACGGCATCGAGGAGCTGAGGGAAACCGCTCGGCGTCTGACCTCAGACAGCTGTTTGAGACAGCGGGCCTGTAAGATCATCACCCGACAAGAGACCGTTCAGTCTGACGACTAAGAATACAGACCACCATATGGGAGGATTTTCTCATCCTGGTTTCTGTGTGTTCAGTTTGAAAGACAAAGGAAATCTGGTGTACTAAGGGACTACATCTGCATTCCTTATACATTTATAATAAACTGTAGAATAATATAACTAGAAAAAATAAATATATAAATGTCACAAAAATATGCTTTTATTGATAGCATTTAAGTCAAAATAAAAATAAAATCTTATTTATTAACAACACGGGGGTCTCGTAAACACCATTTGCAATCTGTAAAAAATGTGCTGAAATGAATGAAACCAAAGTTTATTAATCCTTTACAAAGACATTAAAAATGAGATTGACACAACTTATAAAACAAAATTTGAAATTTATTTTTAAATACAGTCTGCCATCTTGGGTCTCAAGTAAAATATCACCCTGCATGTCCTTTTTTAACAAACTGCTTATTTTTTGCTGTAGATTATGGTATGAAACATAAAGCATCTTCCACTCACAGTAAACATGTGACCCGTGCTGACAAAATGAGCTTAAATGTGCACAGCTAATTACAAGCTACAAGCTAATTTTTACAAAAATAAATAAAGTCCTCATCTACCAATCCCAATGCTCTAAATAGCAGTTAAAATTCTAAAATTGTTTGTACGTTTTCTGAGAGATGTACCTTCTTCAAGGTTCCTCAGAATGCCATTTTTTCTGCTCTCTTCTCAACAGCTGGTGCTCAAGACAGTTGTTGCTAATTTATTCTTCATCCAATTCCAATAAATTGTACATCATTTTAAAGGTTTTTTAACTGAGAATGTGAAAATAAATAATAATTACTCATTTTAAATTTGCTCATTGTGACTCATTTTGCCAGCACGGGTCACACATTTTAATGATACGTATTAACAAAAGAGTAATGCAAAGCCAAAAATGTAAAAATTTGATAGGAAACATTTTTACATTTGTACTACGAATGCTACGATCATCTTCATGACATAACTGGCAACTTTAACAGCTGAAATCAATATGCAAAAATATTGCATAAGAGCTTTACATGTTATTTTAACTTCATACATTTTAACAATTAATCAAAATGTTATAAACCTGTAGTTTACTTTGTCACTGTTTAATAAGCCTTGTTTTATTTCATGCATGACCGTTTAGATAAAGCCTCTTTTGTCAGTCCATGACATTGAGATAACCAGCTATAAAACCTTCACACAAATTAGGAATTGTCGATTATTGTTGATTTGTCAGCACCATTTCATTTTCACTTTAAAAGCCTCTCAAATTTAACCTGTGACACATAAATCTTTATGAAATGGCTTCTTTGGACTTTTTAGGCTGTTAAAAGTGGGGTGATGTATTATTTTTGATATGCTGGAGGTAAAATGGCTTCTGTGTTGATTAGCACTTCCAATTACGTCATGCTTAGCTGAGTCACTGCCACATAAGGAATAAGGGCCTGGGATCAAAGTGAAATGTCTTTTGCAGTCTCTGAGGGGTTATTTAACTGAATCAGCCCACGGCTGTCAACAGCATCTTCTTCTCTCCCAAACCTGCAACACAGAAGACAAACCAGATACGGGTCAATTATTATTTTACAGAACCTTTCTTTTTAAATAAAAATTAAACAAACTATTAATCTACAGTATTAGAGAGGCTAACATAACAACCAAATACAACAGTTCAGTCATGCCTTAGCATAACTTATTTTTTATTTTATAAAATCTATAATTTTATGCTTTTTCAGACATTCTTAATCTTAAGAGATTTCTGTACGTCTTAAAATGTTTTACAGTTCACCTCTCTTGCGGATAAAAATGTTCAAATAATCTTTAAATAATTTTACATTTTACAGTTTGGACTGCTGTACAGGAGACAAAAGCCAGTGACAGATGGCTGGTGTGACAGGCATCACTTTGCCCTAAGCTCTCATAGGAATTTACAGAGGTTTATCAAAAAATGCCTACTGCAGTGCTTTCCCACAGATCCACTCCAATCCTGTCCTCTAGATATGTACCAGGATGACATGGCACTTTTAGCAACATGGGGACTTGCTTACAACAGGTACCCTGACTCCTATGTTCCCCTATGTCCACTTCAAAAAGCTTGTCCACACTCAGAATTAAAACAGTGCAAATATCATGGTGTAATGTGATTTCTGTGGGTCTTGGATTGCATTCATAACTGCCTTTTAATGTAGTCAAGTGCTATCCGATTGTGATCTCATCACCAAGAACATTTGATAGAACTGCCAAAATCATTTCACACAAAACTGAATTGAAAATGAAAACTGGGTGGCACTGGATGCCTTCGAAGTGATGATTGTGACAATAATGTAGCATTATAGTTTTGTTTCCTGTACTATTAAATAGTAGACAGCATACAGTGTATACTGTACAGTATTCAGTATGTAGTAGGAAAGTAAATGAACACACCTGAAGGAATGCAGGGGATGTCAGTGTGATTTTGAAAACTGGTGGCTGACCAAAGACTCCTATGCTTCATCAGCAGTTACACTGTGCTGACATCATTTGTTGACATGTCCTTATTCTAAGCTGTAATGCCCGGTCAGCATTTCACTGGAGTTTGGTTTGCACACAGTCAAGTCATGGCTTACCCTACTGCAGCCTAGATTCCTACAGCATAAGTCTCCCTTAAAAGATTTCCTCTTGTAAAGGAATTCCTTCTTAATTTCTTCTAAGAAATAAAGCCACTCTTAGACAGAAGCCATCACTGTTGCCATAGTGCCAAGCTTGCTTGTAAACAATGAACTCTTTATGTACAGCTCTCAATGCAGCGCGCTTGCCAAGTTACAAACAATCATGCCCTAAAATATGACCATCCCCACATCAGCAATAAGTTCTTAGATTAACATTTAAAGGATAATAATATTGAAAAAAATATGACATGATGAAAATGATCTAGTATCTGGGATAAAGGAATAAATATATGAATCTTTAGATACAACACGTGAGGGCATGACCATCAATATTGTTGTAGTTTGGTGATGAGGCTAGCATATAGGCTCAAGCACAGCTTATTTCTAGACAGATATGCGTGGAAAAGCAAAAGTTGCAGTTGAAGCGCTCACTTCTCAACTAAATTTGCTTTTAACTGAGCCTCCAAGGCCATCTTGTCAAAGGTGCGCATATTAGTCTCTTCACGAACACGATCTCGCACGTGGAAAGAGGCCCGTGCCACCGACCGGGCGCTTTCCAATACTGCACGCTTTTCTCTGAAAATCTGTTCGCTTTTTTCCAGTTTACGCTCAATGGACTGCAGCAATTCTAGCCGTCGTTGTTTCTCCTCCTCCTCTACACGCTGACGGTTAAGCCTTTGGAGTCGTTCCTTTTCCTGCCTGCTCTGCACTGCACGTTGGGCCTTCTCTCGTGCCCGCTCTTCGGCTACTTGTGCTGCTTGTTGTGCTCGTCTTTCGGCTTCCCTAGCCTTCGCCTCTGTCTGTTCTTTCTGCTGTTGTTCACGTAGCTCAGCGGCTCGCCGTGCTTTCTGGATCTGCTTTTCTTCTCGCTTAGCTTTCTCCTTTAACTCCTGCCCACGCCGTTCCTGTATCTGTTCATAGTTTTCCAGAGACCTACTCAGCTTCTGTTCGGCTACTCTTCGAGCTTCTTCGCGCTCGTCTGCTTCACGTCGCGCAATCTCTTGGATAAGGGCTGCATGCCGCCTCTTCTCAGCACGGTTGAGTCCACGACGCTCCTCTTGAACTTGGTGCTCTCGCTCCTGTCGCTTCAGCTCAGCAATGGTCAGTTTTTCCTTGAGGAGCAGTTTCTCCTGTTCAAGCATGGCAGCTCGCTCCTCCTCCAAAGCTTTAAGGTTCTGCTCTTGTAGGGCCTTTTTGTGTTTTTCCTCACGAGCACCCTGTTGCAGTTTCTGCAGTCTGCTGCGCTCTTGTTGCTCGGCTAGCTCTCGCCAACGCTCCTCACTTTCCACCACTTGACGAAGTTTCACTTCTGCAGCATCTCGTTCCTGCTGGTTGAGCCAACGCTGCCGAGTAGAAACTTGGGATTGCCATGCACGTTGGCATTGTTGCACAGCTCTCTGTTTCTCTCGATCTTCACGCTCTCGTCGCAGCTCCTCTATCCGCCTTTCACTGTCCCATTGCAGGTGTGCTACATAGCGTGTCTGACTAAGAATGTCCTCCTCCTGGTACCTGGCTAGCATTAATGCAGCAATCTTTCGGTCACGTTCGGGAACAGCCTTCAGTCCTCTGCGTTTCACCTCCTTCACAATGCGTTCCACTTTTTGTGTTGTCTGTGGAGAATGACTAAGGTCTCCCAAGCTCAAACTGCGACCCATCAAGGAGTTAAATGTAGCTAAAGCGCGGGCACGTGGGCTTGATGACTTAGCCCAGTGATCCCTTGCTCCATCCCAGCTGTAGGACGAGGAAGCAGATTCTGAGGAGGTATATGTTGTAGTTGTGGTGTTAGTTGTTGAAGCAGTAGAGGAGCAAAATGTTTCACGTCTCCTTTGCAATGACTCTAGGGAGTGGCTTCTGCATCTAACCTTTGATTTAGAGACAATGTGTCCATTGTGCTGTGCAAATGGAGTAGTGACGCCATTGGCTGGACTTTGGATAGCAGATTTTGAAACTACTGGTGCAAGTGAAGTCGGTGTCCTTGGAAAAGAAGAGGGTTTAGGTATTGATCTGGGGAAAGTATTTGCAGCTTTTATGGGAGTACTGGATATTTTCTTTGGGGCCTGACCTGCCGGAGCCGATGGAATTGACCTTTGGATTACTGAAGGTTTTGTTCCTTGAGGTTTTCCCTCAGATTCTACTTCAAGGGACTTTTTTGCAGAACTTGCTTTAGCAGTAACAGAGCTAACTGTATTAGCTTTCGAGACAAGAGGAGAGCTGGTTGCGGACACCTTTGTAAACTGTCCTGATCCTTGTATTGTGCTTTTAGGGGTTGCTGTTTGCTTTTTGGGCACACTATTGCAAGCAGGTGACTTTTGGGGGGCTGGCTTAGAACCGGTTGAGCCGTGATTGTTCTGCTGAGACAGGCCAGCAGTTTCCTGTGACTTTTCTGAGGCCAGTAGACTACCATTATTGTTAAGAGCAGCCTGGAGAATCCGTCTCTTCTCCTCTTTGATAATCCGCTCTCTCTCCTCTCTGCACTGTCGAAGCTTAGCATGTCTGTCCCTCTCATAAATCTCAAACATTCCTGTGGCAACACGCATGCTGCGGCCTGGAGCTTCACGGGCAAAATCAGACAGAGGTCGTGGCAGAAGTTCCACAGGTTTCACTCCACAGCGCGCACATGCCTCAAGTGAGCGAGGGCTCGTGAGCACATACCGGCTGCCTTCTGCAGCTGGTGAATCAAAATTGTAAAGGTCAAGATGCAGTTTTAGCTCTTCTTGTTGACTGCTTTGTGGCTGGCATGGCTCCTGAGAGCTCGGTACAGGCTCAGTACTGAGATCCGTCTGTGGGACGGGATCCACACTGACATCTGTCTCTCTGTCATCATCTGGCTCAGGTAGACAAGATGCTTCAGAGGCTGCAGTGGGGGTTTCAAACTGAGGCCCTCTGAATTTACTCTGGTCGTCAGGTTCTAGTGGGTCCACCATGGCTTGCTGTAAACAGAAGAGACAGAAAGAATGAATACTGCAGGGTTTCAATGACACTGCTGGATGCCACACACAGATTTTCTAGAGTGGAATCTGAGGGATTATTGTGTTATGCCTGGAGATTAAGAGTGCAATTTAAGGTTGATGGACGCTGCAGAGCTTGCACACGCATGCATATTTTTTTATGCTCTGCTTCTGTATGTGATTGCGCTTCCCTGCTTCAGGGTAATTACATAACATAAAACGTATATGCTGGCCAACAGTGAAAACCTCATATGCTTTTGCTATTTTTGGAGTCAGTGATTTAGTGAGGCAACCATGCATTCATGTAAAACTATTTTATTATGTCCCTTCTCTGCGTCTTTCTGTCTGTCTCTCTCTCTCTCTCTCTCTCTATCTATCTATCTATCTATCTATCTATATTACACCCTATCCAATAATGCAATTACTCACGCATACATGAGTTTGTTTTTTATTAATGTCATATGTTTTTTTTCTAAGTTAAATGTCCTGCGTGTACTAAACATAATAAACATAAACAGTATATGACAGAAAATGTAAACAGGCCCCAACATAAAACAAATGCATCGCATCATTTAAAGGATACTACAGTATCTGTCACATTTTGATCACTCTGTTACAGTAATGACAGTGACTTTGTGTATCGCGGATCAACCACGGATCGCAAACCTAGATGAGATCACATAGTTTTCTAGGCCCCAAAAAGACAGATGTTGTTTATACAGTAAAGAGACGTCAGACATACGTAAAACTCACCTAAAACACAAAAGGTAAATGATTATGATTTCCAAGGTATGATGTTTTGATTTCAGATACAGTATGCGGTCCCAGCACAGCCAGTGCAATAATATATGATTACGCTAATGCGCTAGAAATCATTTGCCCTTAGCAACACAGCGCAATACCATTTTTGCAAAATAAAATAAAAAATCTTACGTGTACAGAAAAGGATCTTACCACTATCACGCCCCACGCATTCAGTGCCGATCGGGTTACAGATATGTCCTCTCTTCGTCATTAACCGTGCTTTACATTTCGTGATGTTTTCTTTATTTCAGCAGTCAGTCTCCACCTGCTGTTTGACACTCGCATCCCCGGCCGTCAAGCATCCGCGCTCCGCCTCCGTGTGATAGTCCTGCGCTTTAAAAATAACGCGAGGACTCAGCCCTTTGTTCCCGTGTTATGACTATATTGCTCACGGCTACTAGTAAAAAGAAAATGTGGGGCGATTCTGTCTGTTCGTAAGGAACTCCATCATGCTACGTGACTGATGCTAATGCGTTTAGAGTGTTTGCATCTTTTTATTTTATTATTATTTAAAATTATTATTTATTTTTGTGTTATTTTGGTGGTGTTGAAATGTTAAATTAAGTCATTTTTAGTAGGTTTATAAGCAAATAACTATATGACAAACAACAACAATAATAATGATATAACAACAACAACAACAATAATAATAAACGATAATGCAACAGGGGAATTTATGTTTTGTAATTTGTAAAGAAGTGCAATGGTGTTATAGGTTGTATATATTTATTTATTGTATCTGTTTTCTCATGAAATTATCGTTTTGACAGCAGCAATCTGTTCACTACTGTACTATGTAGGAGCATACACCAGGGGGAGCCACTTGTTTAAAAATTATACGGCTCCGATGGAATGGATACTGCCCAGTGCTTTTAAAGATGAAGCAAAGTACCATGCTGGTATGCATTTAACGCATCCAGTCAGTGCACACAAATTGGAGTAGTGAGTTATGAACATACACACACTGCAAGCCATGCACACACACCTGGAGCAGTGAGCAACACTGCGGCAAAGCAATCAGAACCAGTGACCCTCTGACAAGTCCAACTTTCTAACCAGTAGCCCACAACTAAATGCTAAAAATAGCATAAATATCAAACCATTTTTACCAATCGATCTCAAAGTAATTTTAAATGAATGGGCGATGTTACTCTCAAGTTGTTTTAGCTATTACAATGGCATTCAGAAATAAGAATCTGAATTTTAGCAGCCAGAAAGGAAATACACTAAATGTGAACTGTTGTGAACAGCAGTTCTCAAACACACAAAGAGATTAACAGGAACCTAAAAGATAAATATAACATATGTTCAGTAACATTAGTTACAGTAAGTTCCCGTGAAACATTTTTTCTGAACATGGATCATACACATGCACCCATCATATTTTATAGCCATAGTTAGTTCCTATGACTCTATAAAACACATAAATAGCATTTTGTTCTTGAAGAAGCACAATGCATTCTTAACTAGAGACAAGAGGAACATATGTAGAGAGCAATTAATACAATTCACAGATGTCACAGAGATGTTAAAGACAGCCTGTGATCAACCATCAAATGTGTAAAAATACAGCAAACATTTCTTGAA
>JAZGTK010012178.1:0-15094 GCA_036877625.1 Ambastaia sidthimunki
TTTAGTTTTTCTCTTTGGCTTTATTGATCAAATATTTATCAACCAAAAATGAGCCAAGATGCTAGAATATTTGACAGTAAAGTTGATGTTTTTTAAGGTTTAGGACTCACAGCTATGGCCTGCTCAGGACTCACAGCTATGGGCATGCTTTTATAGAATTGAATATTTTAAATATAATTCCTAAATATAGCATTAAATAAACAAATTTCCATAGACATTTGGCCACAGTGTTGCGTGTTTCTCATTTTTCTGTAGTCATTCCTATGTCTGTGAATACAAGCTTACAGGCCACACCTACTCTGTCCAACGCGCACCAGTGTGTCTATGTGCGCGCTCGCAGGCTGCCTGACACACAACTCAGCATCAGCAATGGTACGTCTGATCCGTCATAAATATTTGCAAATGTTTGCTTATTGGCATATGGTTCAAATATCTTATTCTATAGTCGAGGTTACTTATCTGGTGTGCAGTAATGATCATGTTGTCTTGTGTTAACGTCTATCGTGGGATTTCTTGGTCTTTAAGTAGTTGGGTTTAGTCATCCATCGGTCATAAAGAATAAGTCGTTTAAATGTTGCTGTGCCGTTTTGCATATGCCTTCAATGTAGTTAACTGACAATGCATGTAGGAAAGATAGAGAAAACCGTTTAGTTTATTTGTGACTCGTTTTCATACTTTTGCTGTATTTTGTTTTCAGTCCATTTCTCCTGTATCTGAATTGACATGACTCCAGAAGCATCTCATTAACAGTCTGCTCGTTGCGTGTTGTGAATAATCGGCAGTGAATTTAGCTGAATTCCTCACATTGTTATTTCCCGGTGACCCAGATCTTAATTGTGACTCTTTATTATGGGTACAGTCGAGCTGTACCTGTGATTGTAGCGCACCCATCAGTTAGAGAAGAATTTGGACATTAGAAATGGTACAGGCCAGACATTAATCTTAGATTAATCAGATATCTGTCCGAGACACAGTGTGACATATTGTTTGCACATTGTAAGAAATAAACAGTTGCGTTTTGTTATGTCAAATGATTATGCAAATAGGGTGAGGGCTGGTCTTCAGCATTCATCTTTGACCTTGTCATTATATTTAAGTTGGGCTGAGATATAAACATTCATAACAGTTCACGCTTGTCTATTAGCTTGCATATTGACTGTTTATTAGTACTTATAAAGCACTATATTAATGCCTTATTCTGCATGACCATATTGTACATCCCTTAATCCTACCCCATACCTACACTTAATCACTACAACAGCTACCTTACTAAGTATTAATAAGCAGCAAATTAGTTTATTGAGACCAAATTTGTAGGTGAATATGTGTTTAATGTAATAAATATTTTTAGTTGAGACAATTTCTGATGTGGATAGTTTTAGAGATGGCCTGGACATCTTTGCTTCATGAGGTCAGCTGTATTGATAGAAAAAGAAAAGAATTTTGCTTTAGCACCAACCTGTCAAAGTTACATTTTGTTCTGATGCAATTGCTTTTTTATACCAGTTTTTTGCACCTGTTAATATGAAGCTAATATGAAACGGTTTTTGTTAGAAGGCCAAGAGCAAAGCTTATTTCTTTGGTCATTAATAATCAATGGTAATTATGGACGCAGTTTTATTTCTGTATAATTGTGCCTTGAAGCTTTCAGTTTATTATTATATATAGTAAGAACATTTAGTTTAGGTGTCTCTCAGTACTTTGTACTGTGTTTATCCCCTTTAGTAATTTATTGCCTTTAAATGAGCCATTTAAATGCAATACATGTATAAACCCATTTTCTGTATTCATGCACCCTCACTGTTTATGACATAATGGGTCCATTACACTGCAAAAACACATACATATAAATGAGAGCACAACACTTGTCCTGGCTATAAGGGTCATTTTCTTAACATCAGCCCAGCTATTTAATTGACCTAAACTTGTTACAGTGGTTTCAAAGGCACAGAAGAGACAGTTCCCTGGTACAGTAGTGGCTAGAATTTTACTGCTACAATTAAGTGGTTTTTATACGATTAAATACAAAAGCCTACTGCTTACTAAATCACTACCATTAGACAACTGTTTAAAAGTGGGACACACCTCCTCTGTATCTCTTTCTAACTCTATCACACACTGTGTTTCTGAGGCAACTGAACTGTGGTTAGAGATGGAGAACAGGCTGAGATAAAACTGGCTCAATTAAATGTAGCACTTTTCTCATACAGATTGCATTTGTTGATGTTGGTTGTTATGTCTGATCTCAGGACTTGTAATGGACTGGAAATGTAATTGCTCATATGAACCAACAACAGCTGAACATTGCTAAATTTAAGGTCTTTTTTGGGGGGGTGTTTTTTATTCTATTTAATGTGTTACGATATTCTAAACTGAACTGAAAAAACGTGATACACCACCCACGCTACGTACCACAGTACCTTTGTGATGTACCGAGAAGATATCAGAATATACATTTGACATTCATTTCAACATTTCAACATTTGAACTCTGATGTCTTTTGTATAGCTATTAATCTACTTTGAAATAATGATTATGCCATTATTTTACTGAAAAATGTTGAGAGCACATTAATGTAGAGCCATAAATGACCATTTCACACAAAGGCTGTCCTAAAATAAGCTAAAATCTCTTCTGAATAATGATTTGGAGGCATATTGAATTCAAAGGCAGAATTTAGAAAAGACTTGGGACGGTTTAAGCCTTTGAGGCAATCAGTCAATTCCACTAATTTCTTATCACTGAAAGCATCTGTCAGTTGCTAGGCTGACTGCTTGGTGGTTATCATATAATCCTCAAAGCCATAATTGCTTGTGAAGCTTAAAATCACAGATTAAAGATCATCTCAGGATCCTAGCTCAGTTTTGACCAAGTAACACCAAGTTAGTTGCAGCTAATATAAAATGCATTTGACCCCATTTGTCAGTGTTTTACATTCTCAGGTGACTTAGCAGTACTGAATTAGCTAATTTTAGACACCATCTGCCTTGCTTTTAAATAACTGTGTACATGATTTAAATACACAAAAGCATCCATGACTCTGTGTTGTCCTGAAATAACTTTAAACTATAATTTTCTTGTTAACTAACTGAAATAACAGAATTCATAATTTTTATCATCCTACAACAAACAGAACATATGTTCAGTGACCTGATTAATGGATCTGTTTATAACCTAATTTACTCTGATCCAGTAACTTGCAGAATTCATGTACACCATCAGCCTGTTTCTATAACTCACTCAGGGAAACCTTCATTTAAGCAAAACCCTAAATGGTCCAAGCTGGTTAATTGTTTGTTCGAAGTGTCTAAGTGGATTAATTGTTTGCTCCAAAACATAATAAGCATGGGGGACGAGTTTAATGTAATGGGTAACAGGATTGCTTTAGTATGTTTTCAGGGGCATAATCAATCATCAGAGGTTATCTAAAGAAAAAATATAATAACATTCAAGATGTAATAGTTCATTTTTTATCCAAATTGAACAAATCTAAAATAAACATATATATAAATAAAAATCTATTTGGAATTAGTTTGTTATAAGTTGCACAAATCACTTTCATACCCAAACTATTGTAACGGTTATGAATTACTATTATTTTATGATAAATGTTAATTATTTTATCTCACAATACTATATCAATATTCTTACACAATTATCAATTTTTTCCAAGTAAAATTAAATAATTACTTCTTTACATAAACATTTATGATCTTAATTAGAACAAACTATTAAGAGAGTAAATGATTACAATATAGCACAGTTTTTATACACTGTGCTATATACACAACATAACAAGCCACATTATTATATTCTAAGACAGATGCTAATATAATGTATCACCAGGACCATGCTGATTCCAACTATTCTATATTCATTTACGAAATCCTATTACTAATTTTGACTGTCCATATTACTTGACTGTCAATTTTACACACTCTCTCCTGTTTCCTTTTTGGAGATCAGAACACTGCTCTGTGACTCAGCAGGACACAAGTTATTGGTCTTAAGTGGACAGAGTACTGAACAGGGTGTTGACACTATCCTGCAAAGTGGAGTGTTTGGCTGGAAAGAATTGTCTCAAGTTGTAGGGTAAGTGCACTATTACAGATCCTAAAATAATGTACAGAGAGCATTTATTAAAGCTTTTTAAAAGCATTTTCTTGGAATTTTTATTGATTCTAGAAGATTAAGAAGACATTTTTCTCTCTTTGTAGGAAATCTCTTAGACCAAACATCTCCAAGTCAGCAAGCCTGTGTGATTGTGTCCTGTAGAGAGGGGGTCTGAAACTTCCCAGGGTGCATACAGAAATATAACCTACTGGCTGAGATGGAAGGAGTCTCTGAGATGGTGGACGTTCTCTCTCCTTTTGAGCTTCTGGAACCACCAACCTCAGGAGGGTTCCTCAAGCTATCCAAGCCATGCTGCTACATCTTTCCTGGAGGACGGGGAGATTCAGCTTTGTTTGCAGTCAATGGGTTTAATATTTTAATTGATGGTGGATCAGACAAAAGGTGTTGCTTCTGGAAGCTCGTCAGACATTTGGATAGGATTGATTCTGTTCTGCTTAGCCATATAGGAGCAGACAATCTCACTGGCATCAATGGACTGTTACAGAGAAAAATTGCAGAGCAGGAAGAAGAGAAGACCCGTGGTTCAAATGGAGACTGGATGAAAAACCTGATCTCACCAGAACTTGGTGTTGTGTTCTTTAATGTTCCTGAGAAGCTGAAGTTGCCTGAAGCCACACTAAAACCATCGAGGAGCATTGAGGAGGCCTCTTTCACATTACAATACCTTCAGAAACTGGGCATCAAACCTGCACCTCTGTACAGAGTTGTGAGCAACACAATTGAACCGTTAACACTCTTTCACAAGTTGGGTGTTGGCAAACTAGACATGTATGTTCTAAATCCTCTAAGAGACAGTAAGGAAATGCAATTCTTCATGCAAAAGTGGGCTGGTAACAGTAAAGCAAAGACTGGCATTGTCCTGGAAAATGGCAAAGAAGGTGAGATTTCTGTTCCTTACCTCACATCAGTAGCAGCTCTGGTTGTGTGGGTACCTGCTAGTCCAACTGAAAAGATTGTCAGGGTACTGTTTCCTGGAAATGCCCCACAAAACAAGATATTTGAGGGGCTGGAAAAGCTAAGGCATCTTGATTTCTTGCGATATCCAGTAGCTACTCAAAAGGACATGTCATCTGGAGCTCCACCTTCATTAATCAAACAAACTAAGATAAAGTTGAGAACTAGTAGCAAAGAAAGTCTTAAGTCCTCCACTAAAACATATTCAACTATGAGTGCAAGCAAGAAGGAGACAAATGAAGACATTGAGTCCAAGAGTGACGCAGTGAAGGAGAACAATGTTGAAAAGAAAGAGAAGAAAGTCAAAGAGGGCGTTAGAACCCCAAAACCACTAAAACTGAAGACTGTGTTGACGGATTTAGTTAAACAAGATAAAAAGAAACTGCAGAGAGAGAAATCTCCTAAAACACATAATAAGGAGAAGGCTTCCAAAAAAAAGGAAAAGACAGATCAAGAAAAAAAAGAAACAAAGAAAGAAAAGATAGATGTCAAAAAAGAGAACTGGATTAGAAAAGAGCCCAAAATTAAAGAGAAGAAAAAAGAAAAACTTAAGACAGAACTGAGAAAAATCACTAAACCTGACTTAAACCCTTTTACCCCTGAGGTAAGGAAGACTTTGAACAAAGCAAAGGTTCAAGTAAAGCCTAAAACAGAAAAAACAAAAGCTATAAAAGAGCAGGAAAACAGGCCAGCTGCCAAACAAGCTTCAGCAGAGAAAAGTGAGAGTGACAGGTCTCTGGTCTCCTCCCCAGAGGATCTCATCCAGGATTTTAAAGCCTTACAACTGAAGGAAGACTTTTCCAAGCCCACAGAAAACAAATGTTCAACTCCTCAGTCTTCAATTGACACTGTTGTCCCTCATATTGAATCTCTTGATGAGGGAATAATGAGAACGGATGCTGAAACAGAATCCCCTCATGAGGAGAAGGTACCATATGAAGAAAAAACAAGTAAACCCCCCTCTAAAACTGTTGATAGATTTGAGGATGAAGATGCTGCTACAGAAGATGACATAGAAGATGAATATAATACAAAACTAAAACATGCTACATCTAAATTTGTGGATAAGATGGATGATCAAAAATGGCAAGAAAAGGCAAAAGAGAAAGAAGAGGAATTTGAAATTACACCCAAAAAGGGTGACAGTGAGGAGGAAGAAGATGTGATTGAAAAAGCAGAGCTAGAGGAAGCAGAGGATATAGTGCATGGGGAAGAGCTTAAGTACCAATCAGATGAACCTATGAAAGAGAAATTGGGAAAAGATTGTGAGACAAAACATGATGACATGAAATTTGACAAACCTGTAGGTGTCGCAGAGCACATTTCTTTCATCCAAGATGAGACCATTCCAGTTTACTCTGAGACTGAGCAGACAATCTCTGATGAGGAGATTAATGAGGAGACAGAAGAACGAATCCCACATCTTCAATATGATGTCAGGTCTTATGATATCTCAGTTCCTGATAAACCAGGGACTTTTGACACTGTCCATGGTATGAAACCACCAACTATGTCTGTTGCTTCTGAGTTATTATCAAAGGGATTTACAGTAGACCAAAAACCAGTGCTGTCTGCTTATTCAACCAATATAGTGGCAGCTCCATTAGCTGAAGAAGAGCCTATATCATCTGCCACCTCAATCACAGAATATGACAAATTATCTTTTGCAACGTCTTTTACTGAGGAGCAGTCTATAGCATCTATGACAGCACCACCTACTGAAGAAGCTGGTAAAAGCTCTTTACTCTTGGATACTGTAAATAGTATACCATTATCCGTGCAGACACATGCCACCCAAGGCAAGGAGTACCTTTACTCAGCTGGAACTATTTCTCCAACTACTTCCTTAGATAAGGACAAATGTTTTAAATCACCTCCTTTAGAGGAATGCCAACCCATTGTGCCAGAAATGGACACTTCTGGGAAGGTGACCACTCATACAAATTATGAGGATGAAGAGGATGAGGAAGAAGATGAGGATCAGACACCAAATGTTGACATGACACTTGGAAAACTCCATAAGGGTTATGCATCTGCTGCCATGTTCAAAGACAAGGAGGAAGCTCCATCATCAAAGCCACTGGTTGTAGATAAAGAAGCTGACAAAGAGACCTTTGACTTTCAGAGGAATTTGACTCATGATGCTTCTACTGACAAAAAGTCTGTAAAAATAATTGATGATAAGGTGGACCCTTTCAAAAACGGATTCTCCAGCACAGAGGCAGAGATATTTGACTCAGATAATAAAGAGGAAGAGAAAGATGATTATTATGAAAGGGACAGCTTTAAAGTGTGTGATAAAACTAAATACAAAGAGGAGAGGGAAAGCACTTTCCTTGATGAAGATTATACCTATGAATGTGTGGATAACAAAGATCAGCCACAAATTTTGACCTTCTTGGGTCAAGAGCACAAATCGCACATGCTCAGCTCAGAAGAGGAAGATGAAAGAGAAACTGATCATGGTACCTTCTCAAGTGTAAAGGGACCCCAGGGCAAGTTTGCCTCTGTGTCAGCAGGCCAAGGAAAAGAAGATGTGTCATTCTCAGAGATAGATGACCCAGTGATTATTAAAGACAGTGATAAAAGTGTTCAGTTCAACTTGTATTCTTTCCCTGAGTGTGATAAAGGCCTTAAAGAGGATTTTGAAAGAGTGGTTAGGCAAGCTACACCCTATGCTGAAAAGAGCTTTACATACTCTGATGTATATGACAGTAAATCAAGGTCTGTGGAATCATACTCTTCCAGTCTGCCACCAGACAACACATTTGACGATACAGATGTGTCTGTAAAGCCAATAGAGAAAGGGGATCACATGGATTCTTCTTCTGGGAAGGTTCATGACCTGGAAACTTCACATGAAAAAGAAAAATCATCACCATTATATAGTAAAACACAAAGTATCTATGAGACACCTGAGTTTGGGGATATGTCTGAAAGAACATTCTCTGAGAAAATAAATAAAGTTGAACAGGAGACAGCTGAGAAAACCTTTCATTCTGTTTCAGCAGAGAGAGACCCATTTTCAGTTAAATTTGAAAAGCCTGATTTGAGTGGCATGGCAGAGGTTGGTGTATCACAGTCAGGCCATTATGCAGATGAAAGTTTAATGTCTGATCACAGAATTAAAAACACCGCCTTTGCCAAAGAGCAATCTGCGCTTGGCACAAAAAATGTTATGGCTAAAGACATTAGGATGCTTGCTGATGGAAAAGATGAAGATGAGGATGAAGATGAGGAAAACAATGAGGATCAGTTGAACAAACATGAAGAGCATGAACGTGATAGTGATATGGAGAAAGGCAACAAAGACAGACCAGAGAAAGATGCTCAGAGCCCATTAAGTAGTGTCACCTGCACTGAACCTGCTCAATTTCAGGATGAAAAGAAAGACACCATTACACACAACTACAGTTTTGGCTCTGATACTTACAGCAAACAGCTAGGTTCATCAGCATTTGAATCCACCCTAAGCCTTGAGGGTCCCAATGACTTACTGCAAACTGCTAAGGGTGATACCTTATCTTTGGCTACTAAAAGTCACATTAAGGACTCTATTGAGGACTTCATTGAACATTCCTCCAGTGAGGAGAAAATTAAGCATGTAGGAAAAGATGAGAAAGATGCTCAGTCATGTTTGCCCTTGTCAACAAAGCCTGTTGACAATAAATATAATTATGAAAGTAAAGATGTTAAGATTGACAAGCAGAAGACACCAGATGCATTAGAAAAAAAAACAGAAGGCTGTTTCAGTTATACTACCATGTCCGGAACAGCATACTCTTCATCCTCTTCTTACAGTCATTCCTCTTCAGCCTCAGTCTTTCTGTCCACCAGCCGCCAGTTTGGAGATGAGTTAGAGACTCCAGCCAGAACTGGATTTGAGTACCCCTTATCCAAAGATGAACATTCACCAGTAATAGACTTGCCCTACTCTAGCTCAGGTGGGCAGGTAAAGGATGTATATTTAGAAGTTTCAGAGAAGCTGCCACCTGCCACCACAACAGTTGAATCCACCTCTAGCCTTGCAAGAGTCTCATCAATATCATCCTTTAAGGAAGTTAAGCCTTTCCCTCAAAACACTGGTACGAGTATAAGTGATAAGAAAGAAGGAGCTAGGCCTACCAGCCCTATTTTGGATCGAGGGCTACACAGTCAGTGTTTTTACAAGCCAGAGTGGGATGATGACTCAAGATTACAAGCTGAATTTGGGGCAACTGGACTGTGTTCTTCTCCCTCTCAGACCACACAGAAAGACTCCATTTCTGAAGGTCTATATGGTGCTTCATCAACACTTGAACATGAGTCCCCTGAGAAACTGTACTATGAGGACACTGAGAGTACTGAAGAGGAAGATGATTATATGGATGAAACTGAACAGGATAAACTACAAGACCAAAAATCTCCACTCACAACCCAAGCAGACAAGAAAGATCCCACTTTTTCCTTGAGTGGAAAACTAACAATGGACATGTCTTCTGATCTGGGAGGCACTATTCCAGATGTGCTTACTTCATACACTTCCTTGTTCCCTGAGCCCATAAAAATGGAGCCATCAAATGGGCCTGCAGAAATCAGTGTAAGAGCACCAGAGAGTTTTGGTGAAACTAGCAAGGTAGAAATAGGCCAGACAAAAATAGAAACAAAAAGCCAAGAGTTTGACATTAAAAAAATTAGGAGCTCAAGTGAATGGGAAATGCAGCAGCAACGAGACATTTACCCAGGGGCCTCCCCACCTCATTATCAACATGAGGATGAAGAAGAAGATACAGAATCAGAGCACCCAGCACGTCTGTTTCTCTCATCCATAGGTCAACCTTTCCAGTCCTCCTATTATGCAGATGACCCAAACAGGCACAGTGACAATTCTCAAATTGGAAAACATTACTCATCTAGGTCACCTGAAAAAAATCAGGATCCTTTTCCCTCACCAATGATGGACCCTGCCCCTTATCCCCCTCACCCTGATGTGTGTATGGTAGATCCAGAGGCTCTGTCAAGCCTTACAGACAAACCAATCAAGAAAGATTCCAAAACAAAGGGTTTACGTAAATTAGGTAAAACAAAGTCCTCATCTCCTTCTAGGAAGACTGATGCCTCAAGCTCTCCTAAGAAGAAGGACATAGAGGATGATCTGTCAAGGTCAAGTCACAACACTGGCAAAGGCCTTGTCAATGGTTTTAAGAACAGTGCAGGTATGAACATAATTCAATTTAATTAGTAAAGTTAGTAAACTTTATTTAATTAATAAAGTTTGCTGACATTACAGTGACACTAAGTCATTTTTTTGCATTTTAATTACTGCATTGTTTTATTTACTTGCATTTTAATCCTAATTATATTTTAAAAGGCTCACATTCAGCTAAATTCAGTGCAGCTGTACCACCTGGTCCTCCTATCTATGTGGATCTGGCCTATATTCCCAACCACTGCAGTGCTAAAAATGTGGATCAGGAATTCTTCAAACGTGTTCGTTCTGCATATTATGTAGTGAGTGGAAATGACTCCAGCGGTGGAGAGCCAAGCCGTAGTGTACTAGATGCCTTGCTGGAGGGAAAGGAACAGTGGGGATCCAATCTACAGGTAGTTGTTTAACTGTTTGTTAACTCTGTGTGGTTGACATCAAGAATGAAACTTTGAAATTTGCTATATATTTCATAGATGTTGTGCATACGATACTTTTACCAAAAACTTTAAATGGTTTAAAGTCTATACTATACTATAATGTCTATACTATGTCTTACACTGTCTTATTTTTAGGTAACGTTGATACCTACTCACGACACAGAAGTGACCCGTGAGTGGTATCAACAGACCCATGAGAAACAACAGGAGCTGAACATCATGGTCCTGGCCTGCAGCAGCACAGTAGTGATGCAGGATGAGACATTCCCAGCCTGCAAAATAGAGTTCTGAATTCAACATGGCTCCCAGGTTCCCATTTTTATTTTTTAAATGGTCCGTTACAGCCCTAATTGTTTTTGTGTGCAGTTTTGAACCCTTTGATATTTCACTGTCCATATTTTAATAAAGCACATTTTCTATTGTCCCCAAACTCCAATTAACTGGTATAAGCATTGATGATTGTTTGCTGGTGATCAAACTTGTCAGAGAGCAGAAGATAGATGTGATTTTCAGTGTATATATTTCAGAATGGCTTTTCCCTTTAAGTTGGGCAACACGTACATGAACACAAAAATGAGAATCTAGAACTCTTTCTAAGACCTCTTAGATTTTAGTTTACAGAGCCTGCTTAAACAGTTTTCATGGGCTCATTGCAAGTTGTAGTTTTATGAGCAAGGTTACAGAGTGTGTGCTACAATACAAACACAGAAATGTTATATATCCTTGTTTACAATGATATTTAACTAAAGCACAAGTATACCTCTTCACTTATTTTTGGACAAAAACACCAGAAAGTCCCAAAATACTGCACTCGACTAAAAGAGATTTTCCTCCTTTTAGCTGATTAGTTTACATATTGTACTTGTCTTATAGTTACTAACATAATTCTCTGACACACACACACACATAATTTGTATAGTAGGAGGATATATGAAATGATATATTTAGATGAGAATATCATCAATAGTAACATGAAATAAAAAGTACAGTAAGTACAGTACTTCTTCTTTTCCTTTTGGCTGTTCCCTTTCAGGGGTCACCAAAGCAAATCATCTGCCTCCATCTAACCCTATCCTCTGCATCCTCTTCTCTCACACCAACTAACTTCATGTTCTCTCACTACATCCATAAATCTCCTCATTGGTCTTCCTCTAGACCTCCTGCCTGGCAGTTCCAAATGGGGGGGATATTGTCAAATCGTATTTTTGTCATTAAATGATGTACAAAGTGTGTGTTGACAAAGTTTACAATTATTTTTATTGGTTTAAAATTCAAAAGGATGTTTTATGACTGATTTGTCATATTTTGAGGAGCATCAAAACAGAATTAATTTGTATCTTGATTTTCCCTCAATATAAACTATAAAACAATGTATATGAAATGACTGAGATTATTTACTGGCAATAGAAATGCATGGTGTTCAGTGAAAGTATAAAATGTATGTATGAAAGTGTTACCCTGTTTACATTTTGCATGAAGTTACACATTAGAAAGAGGGAAGATGTTACTTTAACCTGACGCCAAAAGCTCATATTTCTAATCTGTCATTCTAGTCAATATAAGACATTTTAAAATATTATAGTTTATTCTCGGTTTATTCTTAAGATCAGAACTGCAGAATTATTAGTTTGTGCTTTTTCAATAGTGTAAATATATTAGGCTTAAATTTGATGAGTAAAATAAATGATGCTGTGCTGCTAGTGATACAAAATTTTAGGATGCACAATATGGCTTAGAGAGAGATGATAGCTATGTATCCTTGACTGATTAATAGAAAAAATATTAAGAGAACTGTGTGCACTGCATGTATATTTCCATAAACTAAAGGCTAAACATGCATATGTAAGTACTGTTATGCTTTTAGCTGCTTGACTCAAAACTAACTTCTTTGATTATTAAGGGAAGGTTGTTGGTCAAAACGAAACAGTTTTCATTTCAGTCCCACCAAATTCACATTTTAATCCTTAAATCCTAATTGTCATAATTTTCATAAGATTAGACAATGTTTTAATTTTTGTTTTTACAATTCTGTTTGACTTTCTTGTAGTCTTTAAGATTTTATTTTGCAACTTTACTGAATGTCTTTGAAGACAAAGGCCCAGTAGTACTGTTTGAGGAACAGCATTAATATCTACACAAGGTTTCACAAAATGGTTCGGCATTGTCCTTTATACTCCTCTGAGGAAATACACGAGAATGCTCAGTTTATTTGCCGCGAATGTTTTTTAAGGTGCTGTAACTTTTGACCTGCTGGTTATTTGGCTGTGCTGCAGAGATGTTCTGACAAGATGAAACTAAGCAGTACCACAGAATGAAACAAACTAATACCAGACTGCAGACTGCCACATCAAGTGACAAGATCACTGATCACATTTTATATTTAAGATTTGAAAGTGTCTCTGTGATTATCGTTTCTTTTTTGAAAACTATGTGTTTAAAAATATATGAAAAATACAATAGCCAAGGTGTAATGTGCCGGACATCTCTTAGTAATGAGTAATGAGTTAGACAGCATCAAATCCAATGGAATACATCATTCCATTGAACCTAACTATTTAAAGCATGTGATTTTAAGTTTGAACATTTATATAATAATTCATAGTTATATTAAATAAAGCACAATTTTAAACATACATTTAAAAGCTAATAGTTCTGAAAGGCACATATTATCAGGCTGCGCTATAATCTTTGGCATGCAGTGATGTCACATGATGCGTACTTGGATTTCTTTTTCATTTTTCATATATTTTCATATTCAAAAGTTTGAATTTCATTTTGTTTTAGGGTTTATGTGCAATACTCTGTATCCTTCTTTAAACTAAGTGTCTACAAATTTGTTGTAGAGGTAAATCTGATATTCACTAATAAAATATGTTAATGGAAAAAAAAAAACTTGATGTTTGAGTTAGTGGTCAATGAATCACAAAATGTCTACAACAAGCTGTGAACAGCTTAACTATTTGAAATAAATAAATTTAAAGATCAAAGATCAATTTAAAGATCTTTTTAAACTTTAAACTTATTAAAAGCTTGTTTCTTAGAACAAGTAGTACTAGTAATGAAGTGCAGTTAAGCCAAGTCAGATTTATTTATAAAATCTTTAATGTAAAAATGTAATAGTAACTTAAAGCCCACATAAGCAAACCAAACGTGACTGTGTCAAAGGAAAAAATAGATACTGTCTTTTAAAAAATAAACTCTCAGAAAGATACTGAGATTTTGGCAGCCTGTCCTTTTTTGACATGGCAGATATTTAACAAATGTATGTATGGCAAATTATATCTAGTTACAAAATTTGCCTAATAGAGTCTGAGATAAAGCACTGAATATCCACATCATTCGGTGGTTTGAGAGAATAGTACCTCAGTGCATTGCAGCTCTATTCACTCAACAGTGTTGAAACTTGGCATGTTATAGCCATTCTAAAGTAAAGCCAACTGAATTCACATGACTATGACATCACTGTCTGGGTCACATGCATTTATCTGTTAGTTCCCATCTTTTCTCTCCTCCCTGTCTGCTTTTGAGAGAAAGTAACAAATGAACAATGCCTTTGTGTTAAAACCAAATGCAGTGCTTGGCACAGCAGTGAACAAAGCCCCACTGTTCTGTGATACCAGTCACATACATTTGGGATAATAGTTGCTGGTGGGACTGGATTGCAAATGTGTGATATTTAATGCTAGCTGTGTATTCTGTCTTGCAGAAGCTGCGTTTTTTGAGCAATTGTGGCTGATGGAAATTTAAACACTCCAGGTGATAAATTATAAGAACCTTGTTGTCATGCCAACCCTTCACAAATCATTACCAGAATATGAAGATGAATAACAGTAAAAGCTAATGATCCATATCCAAATATATATTAAGATGTATACATATAAAGATGATCAGAAGGGGGTTATTGAAAATGGAAATGGCACATTTAAGGAAGAAACCACTCATTTCCTGTGGTTCAGGAATATTGCGTTTGTTCAAATGAACAGAAGAGTGTTAATTTAGTCAAAGAAGTGAAGAAGTGAGTAAGACTGAGGTATTATTATAAAGTATTATTTTCAGGTGTGATATTTAGAAACAGTTTACACACAAAAAAACTGGAAAACAAATGCTCAAAAATGAGTTTAACAATGTTTCTATAGACACAGCAACATTTATTACCAACACTGTAAATAAAGTGCCATTAATTATGACATCACAGACTGAATACTGAGCACCAAACAGCACATCTTTGAAAGTCAGAGGCTTTATGTCAATGATTACAAATGACATTATTATTACAGTTCTCAGCTTACTGTACTTGAAGCAGACTGGAAATATTCTCGGACTGTGCTGGAGGACAATGAAATGCTTGTCTGTGGATTCTGGAGGTGCTACATTTGAAATG
>JAZGTK010012179.1:0-15093 GCA_036877625.1 Ambastaia sidthimunki
GGTTTAAATATTGTTGCTTTGATGTCAAAAAGGTTGAGATCCACTGGTTTAGATCGAGCAATCAAACCAAACATGAACGCAATCTGAGATGCCTTGACCAAAAAACCCAATATCTCATGGAGACCATGGAGAGAAGGAGATAGCTCTCGCTCCATCTGACAGAATAAGGCCAGATCTCCTTCCAGTGGGAGAGAATAAAGTCACAGCTCTCCACTTTAAAGAAAAGGTTACTTCTTTTACCCAATTAATGAGGGCACAAGTAGGTCATTGTAAAGTTCCTGGCCCACTGCTCTGGTGTGGAACTCTCCACTGAGCTCTGCTAATTGACATCCATTTTTTCAGTGAGGAAGCAACTGCTTTCTCAAAATATCTTTGGGACAAAACTGCAGGCCAAACTTTGCATTATATTTTTTGCATTATATTTCAACACTACCCCTGCTAACAGGGAAGGTTCGCAAAACGTTGGCTAACATTCTCTAAAGGTTCTTGTAGTAGCGTTAGTGGAACATTTGTTAACGTTACACGTCATAAAAAATATTAAATAAATAAAAATATTCTCAAGTAGAGAATTATATTATATTATTCTATTCTATTTTATATATGTTTATATTGTATATATACATATAAATGTAGTATACATAAATATTATATTTATTATATTTATACACATATATAAATAATATATACAATATTATAGTGTGTGTGTGTGTGTGTGTGTATATATATATATATATATATATACAACCCAATGCTGCATTGTTTTTTCAGAGTCTACCAACACGTCAGGGGCCACTTAAACATGTCCTGGAGCCAGAAGGCTTTTAGGCTGGCAGTTCAGATCACAGTCAGCGACTTGCTTTCTCTGCCCGGTCGTCGGGCCACAGCACTAATATGAATCTTAGATGAATGCTGGATTAGCCTGTTCTACCTCCTCATTGATTTCTCCCTGGGCCAGACTTCTCATTCTGATTTGTTAAGTGCTGGCACCGTGCGCCACAACCAGCTGTCTGCCTCCGTCCCGGCAGGAGCTGCATATCCACACAAAGAAACTTCAACAGACGTACTCAATCTCTCCTCTCAATTCCAGTCCCTTCCACATAATCCCCACAGCAAATGCAGGTCACCATCTTCTCCGAAATAGATTTAAAACACCTGTGCAAAGCTCTATCAAATTCCCAAACTCTCTGATCTGCTAATTAATTAGTCATCTGGGTTTCTGGCTCCTTTGTGAAAAGTCCTTTGTGGAAAGTGCTCAGGCTGCGGTATTTCCTGCCCCGTCCATCTGTCTGACACTCCACAAATCTTCATTGAACTGTTTAATCTTTTCTTGTCACAGGCAAAACAACCTGTTCTGTCTGCATCTCCAAAGGTGACAGCAAAACCACGTCCTCTGTCAGGCCGATCGGTGGATCGCTCTCCTTATGCGAGTGGCAATTTTAAGCCAATCTGTCGCTTTAACACTCTGTTTGTCCTTAAGGACCATATAAATGTCTGGCGAATGGTCACCGCAACAATACGTTTCACCAGTTTCCAAGATGCAACAGCTTTCATTGAATCACACTAAAGAAAAGTGTTAAAGGAGAGCAGCTGACAGCTGACAGTTTCATAGCGTCCTGCAGTCCAAAAACACAACTATTTTTCAGCAATGTATCAAAGATTGTGAAACCTATCAACTTTACAGACTGAGGAAAAGGTGTGAGGAGTTTATGTCATCCAATTTATTAGATGCTTAAAACAACACGTCTGCCGAAAACGATCTAATTATTATTTAATTATTTCTGCCTGAAAAGTTATGTAATATCATAATTTTATAAATTTCATTAATTTTTCCCAGCGATCAGATGTCAGGTTTGAGTTTGGCTTGCATTATTTCCAGCCTCATTTTAAGACTTCGCTCTGCTAAACTGTCAATTAAAAGTGGATACAGCAAAATAATTATTAAAAACTATTTATTTAGCAAACATTTTGATCACCACAAAAACTAAAAAAACTAAAACTTGCACCTTTTAATTTCCAAGCCTGACAATCAGATATTTAAAACTAGATCTTTTCATGCCAGTCCAAGAAATTAAAGGTTTATTTGACTGAATGAAAGAATTCTGTCCTGCCTTCGTTGTTACATTTCACTGGCTGTCTAAAGCTTTCTCTGGAATATATTTGAAAGCGTTTAAGAGAATCACTATGGATTGATATTAAGATATTATATGCCTCGAAGCCCTTTTAAATTTTTTATTGACACTCCGACATCAAGGCAGGTCGAGACTCTGCACGTTACGTGTGTGTTTTCAGACGGCTCCCTGAGACAGCATTACTTTCTCTCTTCTACCGCTCAGTCCAGCTCCAGAAATGAACAGACTTTCTGTGTCACGCAGTTACAGAATATATTACTGGTAATATATAAAATGTACAGCAAAGCAGAATGAATTGATTCATATAAACGCTGTTAAACAGCACATTTTGCTTTCCAGATTTACTGTATTAGCCTTTATCAGCTACTGTACTGTACTGTACGTCTCAGGTTATTCCTGTGCAAATGTCAATAAACCTGTAACACGACCTCATCTACAACAATAGCTTCAATGGGAGCCTGTTCTCTCTCTCTCTCTCTCTCTCTCTCTTTCTTTCTTTCTTTCTTTCTTTCTTTCTCTGCCAGTTCTTCTGATTCTCACTGCATTTTAATTAGTGTTCAGAACAATCTCACCAAACAATTTGAAAGCTCTAATTTATATCTCAGTCTTGGAATAGCAGACTAATTAACAGAGACACTAATTGGATTAATTCTGCGTGATCTGATTCCCAGAAAGAGACGGGAGGAGCGAGATAATGATAATGAGAACAAAACGACTGTTTTTTTGTCTTTCGTCTCAGGTCTGGAAATGTTGACAATAAACAACTGATTCATTTTCAACCGGCTTTGAAAGTAAACAAATGGGGATTTAAACAGGAAGGAGCTATATGTGCCTTAACTGACTTCTTAAAGATCAATTATTAAAATGTCTATAAATTATATATTGTTTGTGTTGCACCCTGAGGCTTCTGAATTTATAACTGAGGAACCGGAGAGTTTAAAAATACTTAAAAAAAATTTAAAAAGACCTTCTATGCAAATGCAACATCAAGATAAGACATTAATGAAAACTAAATAAAATAAAAGAATTTCATCATGTACATTTCTGTCAAATGTGCCGTATTTGACATCTAATTCTTGCTTAACAAGCAACACACTAAATATATCACGTTTACATGCAGAAACTTGCATGTGCACAACCTTGATGCCAAGACGCCACAATTCTGAGCGGTTGCCGGGGCCTTGCTATTCAGTTGCTAAGGTGCTAAGAAGAATAAGCAAGAGTAATAGTCATGCTTGTCTAAATGGATGAACCAAGTGCATATCTGTGATAATTGCCTCTTGATAAGACAGTAATTGCACTTCATTGTTGTGAAAAGTTCAGGTAGGTGTGATTTGCCATGTGGTAAAAATAAAGCCGGGGTGCTTGCTCTGTAAATATCCGTCAAATGCACGCGGCACAATTCTTAAACGTGTGGCTGAGAACATCAGAATAACCCTGAAGGATCTACAGCTATCTCTTGTGCTTGCTGAAGTCTGTGTTCAAAAGTCTGCCATTGAAAATACACTTCAATGTGTTATTTCCAGGAAGTTACAACAGGGGATGAAATTTTTAAGGTAGGATATTTTCTGCCCTGGGCCAATTTTACAACAATTTTAGGTTGTAAACACATTTCCCTAATGTTTTCTTTGAGTAACAAAAATGGTAAAAACAATAATAATAATTTTAGTAATAAATAAATGTATATAGTTTATTAATAATATTTTTTAAAATTTTATAATAATATTATAATATTATTTATATTATATTATAATATTATTATAATATTAAATAATATAAAAAGTTCTTGGAATATTCAAAACATCCAGTTTTTAGACGTATAAAGTTATTGTTTTGGTTATAAGAACGTTATTCAAACTGTTTTTAATTCTGTAACATTTTTAAAACCAAAAAACTAGAAGAAAAAATAAAAGAAAAACTTTTATGATATACATATAACTTTAAAAAATGTTCTACTAATGTTATTGCAAGAACGTTTTTGATATTTTCGAGAGAACATTCAAGAATGTTCCCCGTTATCTGGGATGTGTAGCTCTAACACAGAGGACTTCTGTGGGGGTCTGTTATCACAGGGCCCGGAAGTCCTATTGTAACAAAGTTCTACGGAAAAACAAGAAAAAAATGAAAATTTCTGGCAAATGTTTACAGTGTTATGTAACAGAAGCAGAACAAAAGTGTCAAAAAAGCAACTGTGACTAAAAACACGAGCATGCGGATGATATAAATGCCTCCAAACACGCAGTGCCACATTCAAATCTGTTTTGGAGGAAGAAGCAGAAACGCCAGCCATGAAACAGTTTTACAACTCGTGTTTGTATTGAGCACCATCTGTTTGAGCTAGCGCAGTCATTTAGCTCAGCAGCTAGCGCTCTCTGTCACTTTCCCCTCAGTCCAACGGGCACGTGTTTGTCTCCATCTACTATCTTTGTTACCAGCGGTAATCTCATTAACCTTGCAGATAAATAACCCGACTGCCGTTGCCACGGGAACGCCGCCCGTGTGACGATTACCTTGTCATGTCTGTTTCGTACCCCTCCCCTGAGAAAACGGGCCTTGGCAGCCGTCACAGTTTTTGGCACGGCTTCGCTCACCAGTCGTGTTCAATCTAAACCTCTGCGGTCCGCGCGCCGCGTACGGTCGACAGGAAACAAACATGCACCGCTGATGCGATTGATAGTGACAGCGATGCCGGCTGGGGTTTGGACAGGAGACCTGCGGTTATTGCCACTTCTCCCGGGTCACTGAGAGCTTCAAGTTGCGTGAAACAGACAGGCTGAATGATGCTGATGTAAATCTTTGCACAAACAGGTAAAACAAGCATCAAATCAGCAGAATGGCAGGTTTGCAGACTCTGATACAGTCACAGACGCTAGCATTAGCGATTCTGGTTTTAGCATTTCACAATAAGTAGGATTTGCCAGGAGTTTTACGTCAGGACTGGCTTATAATGAACAAACAAACAAACAAACTATTGATATGCTTCAAAAAGAATTAAACATGTTAGTCATGGGAATAAAGAATTCAGAAAGTGTCTTTGTGAGCAGATTATAGATAATCTTATTCAAAAGGATGACTGGAACTTAATATTCATGGCAAAATATACTAAATGTCTCTCATTCAAGGAGGAATGAGACAAACTCTGTCTTGATGTTGACTGTTACAAACATGAAACTGTGATCAAAGATGAATCTGATAGATAAAAAAAGGAAATAAAAAATATGTCAAAAGGGGAATAATTATAGTGTGGAACGCTAAACACAGTTCAAACATGTATAATGTATTTGGAGTCTTAAAGAGGTAAATCACAAAACTTCCCTACTGCAAAAGTTTTGCTGTTTGAATGGATCATGTCGGGTTTTGTACCGGCGACAATTTTCTTTAAATGCCCACAAAATTTGCCATCCAAAGATACTGTTCAACATATACCTCAAAAGGTCTTTTGTGACACAAAGACAGATGCACAATAATGTCTCTTTTCTTACCATAAGTGTTTGAAAGAGGATTGTAGTTTGAGGCACTTTGAGTCACTTTTCAGTCACAGGAAACTGTCATAGCCTCGGATCTCTTTTGAAAGCAAAACACTTTCAGATTTTCAATGGAATATCGGCAACATTTAAACACAAACTGCCAAATGACTTTTCACATTTAAGACACATTATTCCTAGGTAAATGCTGAGGACTGTTAGTTTATTACAAAATAGTTGTAGATCACAAATTCCCATCAACTATAAACCAGCAATATTATAGTGACTTGGGGGGGGCAAATGCATAGCAACACCCTAGAAACCTATAGCAACTGCATAGCAACACCCTAGCAACCACCACAACATAGGCAACAGCACCAACCCTGCCTTCAGATAAAATAAAACTCTAATTTTCCATAATTTCTTTCACATACTGACTTTCTAACACAAGCATAAGCTTCAAATGGCCGAGTAGATTGGAAGGCCAACCACTAAACTACTGAAAATGACTGGATAATTGTTACCCTCAATATAACAATGCAGGCCTAACCAAAACAATATTTCGGAACATTCAAGGAAATTCCAAATAGGTAATTCCAAGAACACACTTTAAACTTTGTGCCTGAAGCCTTTTTAAAACATTATGTAATCTTCATTAGGAGCAAAAAATGTGATACAGGAAAACGGGCCGAGCTGCTGTTCGGTGAGATAGAACAGGACTCATTAATTGATACCTTTCATACTGAAATTACACACGATCCTGGTATCTCCACCCACTTCCTTTGGAATGTTTGCTAGGATTAACTGTGTTTTGCCTACACATTAATGAGCTTAGATCACATACCGCACGCACACAAGTAAACCAAACACCCACACCACAGACCTCAGGTCTCCCAAAACGTCTGCAAAAAATCCTCTCAGCAACCAGTAACTTACAAAAAGAAAGGATTTATCTGTCCGAGCTTTGCCGCAGTAGACCACACACATTCTGTCTGGGAATACAGGAACCGTTGGCTCACCGGGACCTAAATTTGACCCGTGTCGTGTCCTGATCCCATACTTTCTTGTCTGGACTTCACTTTTTTGGTGGCATGTGAACAGAAATATAAAAACTGTATCACATGTCCAGGTACTGTAGATAATGCAGCGTTTGTAGCTTAATTTTACAGCAGTTGTTTAGTATTTGTCCTCCACATTAGAAAAAAAACTCAGTTCTATGTTTCAAACAGAGATGGCAGTAGAGAGGCTAGATAGATTTATCTAAGACCTAAATTGTATTTATTTTTCCTCCTACTTTTAATGCTGAGAAGTAAGGCACATTGTACTTGTACATAATGTATCTACTGTACCTATACTGTACTGTAGATGAAGAACAGTATGTTCTAGAAAACTAATCTTTGACCCATTCTTCTAACGTATCTTGGTTGCATTCCACTAGCGCGGTTGAATAAGGCAGGACAGGAAATGATAAATCAAATGCCTATTTGTGTCTAATTAGCTGGCGAGTGGCGTTCCAGACCAAACAATGTTCTCCTCCAGTATTATCAACTTCCATCTTATGGTACTTTGTGGCATAAAAAAAGTTACTTCCTGTTCTGAGCACTTATACTGAGTTAAAGTGAAGTGGATGTTGTTCCACACCCTGTGAAACTTTATTTAAGAGGCGAAAAGTGAGAGACTTCAGGTTTGTTAGCCAACATTTCCAACGGTTTAGAACGTGCTGTTTTAATTTTGCTTTGATTTATGAACTTGTCTCATGTTTCTGTCCACGTTTAACGTTTCCCATGATCTTTATGGAACAGCTGAAGGATATTTTAAGGACCTGGAAGAAATAAAAGTCCTGCCATGAAAAATTTAAACATCCTTATAGCAAAGACACAGAAGATCTTACCTCACAAAAATGGGGTTATAAATTGTATCTTATTTATGTTATATTAAAAAAGATAATACCAATTACAGCATAGTTTTAAATGTACACTTTAGACTTTGTTATGCTTTGTTTAGGCTAAAAAAATTACACTAAATTATCAAATGTTATGTCATTTATGAGTGAGCAAAAAAAGTCTTGGTAACCGGTTCTGAGTTGTATAAAGGGAAACCAGAGGCAGAAATGAGTTTTCATACAGTCTACAATAAAATTACTTCAATAATATATTTTTTAGTATGATTTCAGCATCTTATGAATTATAAATAGTTGAGGATATGACTGTAGCTTCAGGGCTTTAAAGGAGGTTCAGATGGAAGAAAATCGACTACAAGGAAAGTTGTTGAACTGTAAATGAACAGGTCAGTAATTATCTGGCATTTTCAGATGCAGCATGTAGCTGCGTGTTGTGGATTCAGCTCTCAGTGTGCTCATTTCCTCACCTCCTGTTCAGACGGAGAGATACGATCGCATCCATTGTATATTGAAACGATGTTATGGGTGGAGGAGGAAAGTTTCACCAAACAAACCCCCCCACCCCCCCACTCAAGGTCACGATTACAAAACTGCTGTGTTACCAGAGGACACTGAGAAAATGAAGCAAACTTTTTATATAACAACCAAAATTCAGACATCAGTAATAACTTTTCTAGCAGTTCCTGCAACATCCCAAACAATTAAAACATCATAAATGATTCTAAACAACTCCTCCAGAGACCTCAGAGAGTTTCAGAGATCTCAACAACACCACAAACTTTACGCAGAGTTTTCTATACACCAAAGTGTGTCGCTGTCAGTAACTGTTTAATTTTTCTATTTCTGTTTTTATTTTGACAAAATGACTGTTTGGGGGAAACATTTAGACTTACACTTCACCAAACACAACCAAAATCTCCACTGAAGTTGATGTTGGATTTTTAAATTTTTTAAAATATCATCATCTCTCTCTTCATGTGCATTGCATTGCACTGGGAACAAAATTAATATCACTGCAAGAAAATGACATGTGCAACATTTCTTCTAACTTCTTCATCAGCGCTGTCCAAATATAAACAGTCTGTACACAGACAGACAAATCCTTTTTTGGACGCTTTAGTTCTGAATGTCTTTGAGTAACCAAAGCATATCAGAGCATGTCATTCTAAGCAACACCTTCTGTTCCCCCAACTACTTCCAGATGCAACGTTAGAGCAATGTTCCAGGTGCAACGCTGGGGCAACGTTTAAAATTAAACGTTTCCTGTTAGCTGAAAACACACCTACTGCTAAAAATGCATAGCTTAAATGTTCTAAATTAGATTGAACATTCAAACTGCAATATTCAGGTGCAATGTTCAAAATGCAAATTAGATTGAACGTTCCAGGCGCAATGTTGGGGCAACGTTAAACAATAAAACTTGTTTGTCAGTGAGAAAATTTACCACCCAAAGCTTGAGGATGATATAGTAGCTGGATTTCTCACACAAATTGGTTCCTGTCTTAGCGATTTATCATTGCAAATTATGAGAGCTCTCTTGCATAACCATCTATGGCTTGCCATCTTGACCCATCAATCACATGTTGCCACGGAAACCAGCTGAGAATCAGAGAGCATTCAGAACGTTGGCTAATGTTCTCCGAAAGTTCTGTCAAGTTCTTTCAGAAGAACTTTTTTTACATTATATATCATATATATGAAAAATAAAAGAATAAAAATGTTAGAGACATGTTCTTCTAACTAAACAATAACATTACAATATGTAAATTACTGGAAGTTATTAACATTCCTATAACTTTCAAACGTTAGGGAAATGTTCTTACAAACCTTAAATTGTTAGACGGGAAATGACACAGGGGAACGTTGAACCGATTTATTTTTAGCAGCCAACGACAACTCACTGTCACCTGCAACTTTGAAATAACTGGGAACAGTCATCAAAGTCTTCCACTGACTCTTAAACCTGAGGGATTAGTATTTATTTCCTAGTTAGAAAACTACAACCCGGAACATTCTGCAATTCGCCCTAAAATGTCGAACTGTTGGTGTAAACAAAACCTGCAAACTGTTCCTGTAATAACAGCAAGCTGTGACAACGGATGCCTGTCAAATACAGACACTCTCTTTTTAGCACAAAGTGAATATTTGTTCAGATAGAGTAAGAAGAAGGGGGAGGAGAAGAGATAGATGATGATGGAGAGAGAGAAAGCGAGCGGGAACATTGGCAGAAGAAAATGAAAATCTGGCAGAATATGAGAGAAAAATATGAGTAATGATGCTCGTTCGAACCTCCTGAGGGAAACCCTTCACTGTGGCATATTATCAGACCCGTTTGAAAAATACCTCCACACACACACTTTAAATAACACATAATCAAATCTCACCTTGTGCGCCTTGCAGACAGTTCCTGAGTGTTCTTAGTCAAATCCACACCTTCCTATGCTAACACACACACATATATATATATATACTGTACATATATCACACACATATACACATATGAAAAACACAAACAAACATATATATATATAGATCACAAAACTCATAATCACAAAACTCAGGGAACAGAGTTTAACTTAGAAGTAATTTACGAACACAAATGCAGCTGCATAGGTGTGTCGCGCTAGCTTGACATCCAATTAGCCGCATGTCTCTGCAATTAAAAAGACTCGACAATTAGCACTTTGATACGTCAATTTTCATCCATGTGTTGCATAACTGAGTTGCAAAAAGATCAAACTGTCAGCGGCAAAATTGCAAGAGCATCTGTCACGAAAAGGAAATATTATTCATCGAAAAAAATTATGACAGCGTATGTCGAGAATGGACAAATTACATCAGCCGAGAGGGAACTAGCTGTCCAAGCTCACACGCAGAAACTTCACGGAAAAGTTGCTAACTGTAAAAACACAGCACAGTCCAGTAGTTATCACACATGCCGCAGTGTTGAGCTGCGGTGCTGATGTGGGAAACAGAAGTTTAAATCTTATTATAATCTCTGTCAATAAAAGTAGAAAAAGGGGCAAAAACAACACTAGAAAAACAATAAAATAAATAAAAAGTACAGCCTCAGAGATTACCACAAAATTGATTCAGCAACCTTTGAGATAAATCCCTCAACACTATCTTTATATAAAGAATTTCACAAAGCTGAACTCTTTCAGAGCTGCTGTCTGGAACTCTCTGTGACCAGGAGTCTCATAAAGAAGTCCAGGACTCTTGAACACCAAGGTAAAGTAAAATGCCTTAATAAATTGCCTTTTCCTTCTGTCTAAAGTGATTTAACAGTTTGCAAAAGTCAATGTTCCCAGTTGACAATTTTTAGGTTGTAAGAATGTTTTCCTTACCTTATCATTGTTAAAAAAAATTTTTAAAATGTAAAGTATAAGATATAAAGTTATTGATCTGTATGATACACACTGGTAAAAATGTTCTACTAACATTACTACAAGAACATTTTTTGAAAACTTTGACAGAACTTTTACAGAATCTTTGCCAACAGTGCCAGAAAGCTGAAGGTTGGGGGTTTGAGTCTGTATTTGCCCTTGAGTTACTTTCTTAACCCTACTGTAGTTTATTCCAAGATGTTTGTTCCTTTTATAACTGAGCTGCAAGTCATTTAGATAAAAGCATCTGCTTAAAGTCTATTCCTTGCAACCCTCAGCACCAATGAGGAGCGATCAGTAATGGTACAGACAGTTAATTGCTCAGTAAGGAATAAAAGAGCCATTATACAGGCCATCCAAACACTATTCCATCATGCATTGCAAACACTGTCATATTCCAGGAAATAACGTTTCCATACTACCGTACCTGTTAAACAAAGTGTGGTTTAATGAACACCTGACTCAGCAGACATCACTGAAGTTTCTGAAAGTTTTTGAGCACACGGTGAGAAATAGATTTCTGCCTTCTTCATCCCTCACCGAACTGGAGGCTTTTCTGTTTGAAGAATGGTGCAATATTCCACTCAAAATTGTTCAGGTAGTTCTGAAGGCAACAGCTAAGCCTGCTTCATATTAGGTCCTGCAGATCAATATATTGTTTAGAGTTTCTGTTATATTAGCCAGATCCGGCCTGTAGCAAGTTGAGTTTGAGACAGTTAACCAGATCCTTAATCATTTGAAAAAACTAAGCTGATTAACGACTGAATATAACGATTCTAAATTGAATAAAAAATCTAGAACACACGCCTTATTTTTCCATCTCCAGAACGAAGTAACATAGCAAATGCAGGTGGGATAGACAGTGATTTTGGCAAGCAGGAAACTAAGACTAAACAAAAGACTGTGAAGAGATTTAAGATTTATTATCCTTTATAAAAAAAACTCGGTTGCATTCCAATAAATGTGACAATTAACATTTTAACTAACTAATTGACTACCGCTGAAAAGCTTAACTGCGCATTTAAAACACTGTGAACATGGCAGAAATTCCTGGAGCTGAACTAAGTTACAGTACATTAGACTACTGCAAGTCAAAACTGTTGGCATTCTTTGTGTCCACATAAATAAAGAGCTTGTATTGTACAGTACTGTATTTTACTGTTCCAAAGGCTTGAAACATAGACTCCATTCGAGCAGGCACATAAGTTATCAGCCTTATTGTCAGAGATATCACCTGCATGTTTATTCACTCCTGTTTTTCATGCTTGCATTCTTCACAATAAATTGCAGAATACAAATGTGTTACTCCCAAAATAGAGTTTAGATAGAAGATTTTTTTGGCAGTCTGTAATTGTTCGTGCACCTGTCAGGCTTTGATTTGCGTGTGCTGTGAAAATAGGTTTATGGGCGGGAAAAGGTACCGCAATAAGCCTGCAGAATCCTTCTGGCACTGAAATGATTGTGTGGGCATTAAAGGTTCACGCGCATTCAACTACACACAAACACAGACTCAGAACTTACACTGCTTCAAAAATCACCCAGTTTTAAAAGAACATTAAAGCCTCAACTTAGAAAAGCTATTGAACAGCTCTTATAAAACGGCCTGTTAGCTGTTCTTGCTGATATTGAAGAGTTTGACCTGAAAGTGACTGAGGTTAGTAGGTTAGTAGTTCCAGTGCTGATACTGTTCAGAAATGCATGTGAGGTCCAGCGTTAGTGAACGTTTTTCAATTAGGCGTATGTCTAATTTAGTACAAAATGTATTCTTACAAATGTGTATAATTTTAATGAACACTTTTAGTTTCATTTCAACAGTTTAAGCTCTTGTATGTTGCTGACAGAATTGAATATTTTAGATTTATGGAAGTAAAGCAAAAGGTTTAAAATAAATTATAATGTGAATTTTGAGGAAACTAAGGCAGTAGAATTTTTAAGTAACAAGGAAATCGTTACCTAAAAATGTTGAAAAAGTAACAACAGTGTTACTTTTAAACTACTAAAAGTTGGATGCAAATATTTAAAAATAAAAAACCTTTGATCCTTTAGAATAAGTTTAGACGGTGGTCTGTGCAAACACACACACCCCTGCAGTGCTAACGTCATGTCATCCCGTGATTCTGGCAGGAGGTTTTACTTGACAGTAAAACACAAAGTGGTTCTCTGACACAGACAAGCTGCAAAACAATGAAATTGATTCTACAGGAGAAAAAAGTGACTGGTGAGCGGTGAAAAACAAGTCAACAGAAAACCAGATACAGCAGACAGCCGTGAGTTGCTTGTGAGCTGAATCATAAGACCCTCATAATGACTAGCATCATTAATGCTTTCAAAAAAACAAGAAAAATCACTTTCTGAGAAAAATAACAGTTAAAACCACTGCACAGAAAACTGGAAACTTCTGGAAAGTCATTTATCAAACCCAGATGAACCTTTTACTGCTTATCACCCAACCAATAGAGAAAACATTCTCAGAACATTTTAGAGAGAACTTTTAGAGAACATAAACCAATGTTCTCTCTTTCAAAGTTATTAAAAACGTTTCTGCAGTAACATTAGTAGAACATTTCTTAACATCATCATATAAAATGTTATTTTAACGTTACAGAATTAAAAATGCTTAATTGATTAAAAAAAGTTTCTTAAAAAGTCAAACAGCTAATACAATCGTTTACAAAGAGTGAAAGTAAAGCTGTTAATTTAAAAATAACAGTCTACATCATTTCAAATACTCTGATGAGAAATAAATCATATCGTAAGCTCTGATTTAGGACTGCAGGCTATTGTGGCACATCTGAGCACTGTTTGTGGTCTCATTCAGATCTCCTCTGTAGCTCTAGAGGAGATACTCATGAGATTCCTGAGATCTTTTCTTGGGATAAAAATCTTAGAAGGAAAAGGCTTAATGGAAAGCCTCCATTAGCTCTCAATTTAATCCACTGCTGCTATGAGAAACAATCGTGTAATTCTGAAGAAATCTCATTTCCTATAGGAAGATTCAAACGACAACCGCTACAAACGCTTCTCAGAAAACCTCTTTGTATCTTCTGACATAGATCATTGGATCATGGAAACGACATTTCAAAAATGCTGCATCGCCTATTAGAGCAAGAATGCTGTGGGAGGAGGAGAGGAGGAGAGGAGGAGAGGAGGAGACCTCTGAGGGCTTGTCGCACCACTTCACATCGTAAACACATATATATACGGCTGCCGGGAAACGCGACAGAAAGGAAAAGCACCGTTTAAAGATCATTCCATGCTAAAGGGCTGCTGGAACCACAGGCATAAATGTTCTTTATCCCTCTGAGCTCTAACAGAAGTCAGAATTCTGCCAAAGAGCTTCCCTGCACTGATCTGTCAAAACCGATGAGGCACACAGCCCGGCTGCCCACAGGAATGAGAGAAAAATCAGAAAGAAATGTACAAAGACAAAGAATGAACTGGAAACAGGAAAGGGGGAAGACAGACACAGGGTCAAAAATAACTATTCACAATTATTGACTGCTAGCCTGCAAGATGTTACTGTTTGTTTCTTTTATAATAATATCTAAAACAAGCTCTTGAAGTACGAAATATGAAATATCAAGATTCATCTCCTGTAGATTCTGCTGAGCTAGATGAGTTATAGATTATGTAAAAACAAGCCTGTCTGAGATAAAACATTTGAGGTTATTATTGATTTCGCGCAATTCCTCCAAAATGGTCTTTTCTTCTGCTTCTAAAAGAGGTTAAATGAATAGACCAGATTCACCTGCAGGCCTGCCAAAGGAAATATACACATTACATTTCCCCAAGAGCTTGAATCCCTGTGGATAGACAGGCTTATGCTGAGTAAACATTGTTGCTATTGTTTACTGATGCTGAGGGCACACGCTTATTGTTTATTGGTTGAAGGAGCGCATGACTCACCTGAATACGCCCAATAGGGTTCCCCAGCTGCCCTCCTTGCTCTCTGATTGGCTGTGCTCCCATGATCCTCTCTTTCCACACGGGAAACTGTCAGAGATAAATCACATGACACCATAATGGAGACTTTCCAGAAGCCATTGAAGCAATCAATGGAACACATTATTGTCAATGATAAACGTGCTGTATGATGTATAGTAGTCAGTTATTATGTCAAAATAAACTGCAACAGGGTGATTCAAAACTCGACGCAATGGCATGTCTTGTATCAATATGAAAGATGGCCACAGAATAAGCCAATTTAGCGAAAA